>PVKZ01000174.1:429801-528956 GCA_004027375.1 Macroglossus sobrinus
AAAGAAAGAAAGGAAGGAAGGAAGGAAGGAAGGAAGGAAGGAAGAAAGGAAGGAAGGAAGGAAGAAGGAAAGGAAGAAGGAAAGAAAGAAGGAAGGAAGGAAAGAAGGAAAAGGAAGGAAGGAAAAGGAAGGAAGGAAGGAAGGAAGGAAGGAAGGAAGGAAGGAAATAAAGAAAGAAAGAAAGGAAGGAAGGAAGGAAGGAAAGAAGGAAGGAAGGAAGGAAGGAAGGAAGCAAGCAAGCAAGCAAACAAAAGAATGAACTAACAAAAGAAAAAAACATAGAAAAAATTTCAGGGCAAGTTATTCTTATTTTCCTTAATCACACTTTGAAAATATCTACCTTCCATTTTTAGTGCTCAACCCATTTTTGTATTCCCTGTCCTACTATTTCTCTCCTACCACAAACCTTGGAGTCAGTTTATTGCCTCCTTGCTGTGGTTCTCTTATTTTCCTGGAGTACCTTCTACTCCACATGTTTCTTTTCCTCATTTAACCCAAATAACTCTAAATACATTGTTTACATTCCTACAGTCAAATTGCTTTAGAAACTTATTCTCCTTGTGCATTAATATCTGGAAAGTACAGTGTGGTTTTCCTGATGCACTTTTTCTCTCTCCTATCCTCCTGCCGTAGTAAAATTTAATAGCTTCATATAAAAGTGGTCAATGGCAAAGAATTTATCCCTAAAATAAAAGCACATGACCATTTTCTATGCATCAACTATCAGGTCTCCTCAGTGGTAAGCAAGGTCCACTCTAGCTGTTTTGCTTTGCTTTGCTCTGAGAACTCACTCACAATGATGGGACCAGTCCCTACTGGACCATGAATCCTGGCAGCAGGTAGCTGAAGAGTAAATTAAGAAGACAGCAAGCAGAGAAGAGTTCATTTGCAAATGGTCCGAATAATGACAAGAAATAACATATGCAACAGGAGTGTTAGATTCTACTGGCTTCCAAGGACAGTTCTTACTAAACTTGAGTTCACGTGTTTTTCTTTAACATTTTTAGCTGAACAAGCAAATAATGGCTACCATAAATTTATGGTAGTAGTAATAATAATAAATAACAAGAGTTAATGTTGGAGAGTGGACCTTATTTCCCCTTAATCTTGTATTTCTATATGCAGGAGTTTTGACTAGAGTTACACTCTAGCAAATTGGTAAGTGAAATTCATTGGTCCATGTTCCTGAATTATTTTATTAAACTGTGGCAGTCCCTGGCAGTTCATTCTCTTTACTTCTTTCCTAACCGTCCCAGACAAGTATGAGGCAGCAATCCTGGGTAAGGAGATCTGCTCTGTACACACAAAATTTCCCTGAATCTGCTTCCGCAGTATACATGTGTAGAGGGCCTGGGGTTATCACTAGCAAGCCTCTTGGCTTTCAAGTCAATGCTACCTTCACCTTTTGGCTTATCAAAAATAAAGCTTACATCTCCCCACCCTTATTTTGTGTACTCCAAATTAAAGAATGTGTAAAAGGGAATTTGAACATTTATTAACATTCAAATAGTAAAGCTTGTATTTACTGCACATTTGTTATGTCCCAGTCATTGTGATAAGCTCTTTACCTCATTTAACCCTCACAATAACCCTATACTTATACTGGAGCCAACATGAGGAGAATTACTCCTTTCTTTTTTAAAAACTCATTTCAGCCTTTGATTTATGATTACTTATTAATATGCCCTACTTCACTTGAGAAACTTTTCACACCAACCTCAATCCCACTTTTTTGACAATGAATGGGTTAGAAAGGTAGATTACTCAGGACACCTCAGATCAAGGTCCAGACTTCCTAGAAACATTTAGACAGTCACAAAAAATACTAATTCATTCTATCATCCTACTAACTTTCCTGGGAAGATATGCATGCTCAAATAAAGTCATTTACGTTTTAATTATTCAAAATTATTCTTTGTGAAGCCACACGTATTCAACTCCCACCCCCACCTTGCTCTGCTTTCTGTGAGCTAAATAGCTTTTATTCGATTTGATATTCTGCCTAGTACCCACTACAACATTGTTCCTAAATAATTAATACCACAAATCTATGTTCTTGTACACTGGAGAAACTTTAGAAATGTATGACTAAAGGTTTTAAAATGCTTTTAGATAAAAATCAGGCATTGCAACATTTCTACTAATACATAAATATCCGAATTCTTAAAACATATGGTTCAGTAAGAAAGTGTCATTGCAAATCCTTCTGAAATGTCAATATCTAGTACCATTATGTCATGCTGGTGTTGAGAACCTAGAGATGTGAAAATTAACATCTCTTTGCAAGAAAACAAAGAAACAACTGTGGGAGAAAAAGCAGAGAGATGCTCCTGATAATGAATCCAGGAAAACTATAGCCAAAAACCTGAGGGGAACTAGTCCATCAACATCATTTTACCTTCCAAAAGCTCCCACTTTGTCTACCCCTCAAGCAATTCACACTCAGTTCCTAGGGATCACAGCAGCAGCATTTGGCTCAAAGTAAATACATCTGCATAGATTTCCTTGTGGGTGATTTTATTAATTTCTCTGCCTTATCTCCCCTCATTGTGTGCACTGACAAGTCACAACACCACCATGGCTTTGAAAAGCAGACAAGTCAAAATTAGAATTTCCTTTAAAAAAAAAAAGGTGACACTACCTTGAGAATAGGCTCAGAACAAAGCAGAAAAGAGACAAAAGCAGGATGAGGATTTTGTTCATCTAATTCAGGACTTATGGGGGGCATTATAAGCTTATATGCTCATTAAATAATTGTAAAATATGAAATCAGCTGTGTTTTAATGAATAACATATGCTACCAGGAACTCAGCATGTCAAGAAGGAAAGTAATTCCCTCCAGCTGCATAGCATTAATAGTTGTTCTTTGGAATGGAACCAGTATGCCCTTTCCATTTGCATCAACATGCACAAAGAGAAGGGCAGTTGTTTCCAAGAGCTAGTTTCGGCATTTTGGTGCTCTTGGCTTAAGGTCATAGAAGAGCCTGCCTGGGAGTTTCCTAGTCAGTCAGCAGTTGCCAGGGTCTCCCCACATGCTTACAAAACACAGGCAGCTAGGGAAACGAAGCTAGTTGTTTGGTCAGAAGGAAAGGGGACACTTCAATGCTCTTTTTTTTATTTTTTTAAAATTTTTTCCCATAGTGAGCAAAGAAACTGAACACTAGAGGGAGTTCTGATTTTGCTCAGAATCCTGTTTTCATTTTTATACTAAATATTTGAGTATTAAAAGAGAATAAGTGAACTTACTTTAAAGGGCACAAAAGTTTTATTGTAGATGACTAATGCATGGGAAAATTTGTTTTTCTTTAAGAGAATGAGAGGCTTCACTTTCATTAGTGTGAAATGAGTTAGAGTATAGACTTTTAGTTTTAAAATACTGATATAAATGGATGTATATGAGAGACCTCCTGTTTACTCAGCTTGAACCATCCTCAAACACTTAACATATACATTTATTCCATGTGAGTTTTTTAATATGATGTCCGAAACAAGAACTAATTTTTTTTTCAGAATTGGAACAGCGATTGAAAGGATTGGGAGTTTGCCACAAATTTTGAAATTTTTTGTTTCAGAAGAAAAAAAAAGCATAAATTATAAACTTTTTTTTAAATGCGTTACTGAACCAAATTATAAATTATTCACATAATGAATCCACAAAAACAAACTTAAATGTTTAAGTAAAATTTTATTTTAGTAGCTTCTTGTACATATAAAAATGTGGAAATGTAAGCTGGGTTCTGAGAGCATACTTTAAACTCCAATCTTGCTTTCATTTACTAACAGCAAATAATAGATGTTAAAAAAGGACAGATTCTTAGTTACATTAGATGCATTAGACCCGGCACGTATTGTTTGCCCTCATTACACAAGTATAAGAGAAACATCTTTAGAAAAGGAACTCTGTAATTAAATTTTTCAGTTTATACTCACCTTTTAAATACAACTCTTTATTATTTTCAATTCTTTTCATTACATTTTAGTGTTAGAACTAGACTCGTGAATTTTAAGAATTAGATTTTGTTCCACCCATATGTAGAGTACAATTTTAATCCACAAATGCAAATACACTGAAATATTATATTATTTATTTTAATTAATGGGTTCTAATTCCAAGTTCTACTTTTAGCTGATGAAATTCTATCTCAATTATTATTACCACCATTCCCCTACCTCAAGTTGTGTGAATCCTGAGGAGTTTGGTATACAAAGGTAGAAGTAAAAGATTTGGCATAAAACATTTGAGGAGCCCTTCTGATGTCAAATTTTGGTAAGAAGCCCATTGTATAAATCTCCACAGTCTATTGAAATCTGAGAACTCTATTTTTTTCTGTAGTTTCAGGATATTTTGAAACCATGGTACATCTCATTTATATCCACACCTAGACCTGCCAACTTTTCTTATGGTACAGTAAATAACTAATACATGCATCCCAATTCCTTTCCAACCCTAGATCTCACATTTGTTTTTATTGTCTTTCATAGTCTTAGATCTATTGCAGACACTTCTTTCTTCCTAAAGACACTCATCTGTCTTATTTCCCAAGAGTAACTTACTCAGGAGCTCAGACTTTCAGAAAAGCAAATCTAGGGATGGAAATCATCTTCAAACAACTTCTGCTTCACTAGGCAAAAGAAATCTTTCCTGAGTAAGAAAGAACAAAGAGTTCTGTTTTTTTTTTTTTTTAAATATGGGGTGGGAAAATATCTTAAGAACAAAATATTTGCTTATATATCTCTGTGTTTTTTAAAATTTGTACAATAAATATGTATTATTTTCTTAATTAGAAAAATATACTTTTTATAGAGTGCACTTCCTGCTGACTTATTATAACTAGAAGTGTTTAAGCAAAGGATGTAATAAAAAGGAGTTTCTCAAAAGTAAAAGTAACCAATTACTTGGTCTTTTGACTTTTTAAACCATGCATGATACTGTTTTCCAATTCCATTGTTTTAACAGCATTATTTTTCTATATATTACTAAAAAAGAACAATCATTCCTTATCTTATTTTGAAAAAGTTTAAAGTTTTTAAACATTATTGAATTGAATATCTTAAATTTTTCTAGATATCAATTTTGATTTCTGGACTTCTGAAACAAAACAGTCCAGTAAACATGCTAACTTTCAGGTACCTGGTAAAAGTTAACTTAGGGTTCCACAAGCTGACTTATGAGCAAGAGTAACATTACAATGATGACATTTAAAAACAAGTACAGCCAGAATACGAGCTAATCAGAGCAGATGTAAGAGATTATTCTTTAAGAGTTAAATAACTACCTTGATTCTGGGATGCATCACCCAAGCTCTCTGGGTTGACTGAAATGATCACTAGATATTCACTCCATCCAAATTCATATTAAATAATTAAGTTCAGTTGGCTACATTTTCCCAGTTTATTGATGGATTTGTTGCCTCTTTTTATAGCTGAAAATTCTGCTAACATTGAAGGCAATGAGGTGTCAAAGATCTACATGTTTCCAGACATAGCTGATGCCTTTCGAGGTCTCTAATTTGTGCCATGAACAGGCTTGTCAACACAGGTAAGTGGGGGTGCTTACAGTCTAGAACAATCAGTCTGACAGAGAATTCTTTAATAGTTTAAACCTAATTAATTCTTTCAGAGGGGAAAAAGAAACATACTGAAACACTTAGAGACACAAGTACTTGGTATTTCTTCTGGCTGCTAGGTTACAGGAACCTTTATGGTCAGATTCATTTACATTTGGTCCTATGTTTGTTTTGTATTATGAGTTTTGAGGTCTCTACCTTAGATTACAATATTGGCTACTTTTCTCTACACTAGCAGTGTGTAACAGAACTTCTGTGATGATGAAAATGTTCTCTATCTGTGTTGTTTAATATAGTGGTCACCACACACATGTGGTACCTCTTGAATGTGGCTAGTGTGACTGAGGGACTGATTTTTGTTTTCCTTTCATTTTAACAGATTTATATTTAAATTTAAACAGATACTTGTGGCTGCCATATTGGATAGCACAGGTCTAGACTCATTGAACCTCCCAAACAGAATTTCAATTAACAAGCAGTTTATTCTATATATTTATTATATACTTATGAAGTTTGAAATTACAAGAAAACATTCTAAATATATATTTGACTGAATAAATGCTTTCCTGTCAAGGATATAAACACAAAAACATAGACATACTTCAATTAATAATTTAATGACCATTAGTCATTAAATACCTAAAATCTATACTGTGTACCTGCCCATCATATAGGTAAATATTAGATATTGCCTACTATTTTTCTCTCAAACAAGTGAGATTAACAGTAGAACTATGAATAGAATTCCATCAAGTCCAAGACAGAATCAGGAGGAGGCAGTTAGATGATTAGAAACTTAAGGGTACTATGATGAGAACCTTGGTGAGATTGGTACTCAGCCAAGATTCCATAAAAAGCAAAGCTGGAGATGATGCTTGAGTGAATACCTCAAACATGCATAGAAACTACTGTTATTCTGTTATTATGACAAAAATAATACTAATAACAAGAAGCATTTGTTTACAGAAATTACAGTTGCAGAATCCCATGTTAAGCATGGTCAACATTAAGAAATAGTAGAGGTAAAACCATTGGATCACTGAAATAGTAATTAATAAAAGTTTATCATACATACAAAAACAGTTTGTGAACTGGGAGCTTTCAGATTCAAAGACTGATATGAAGTTTGGGGGCATAACATTACAGGGTAGCTTATAAAGTAAAAAGAAGTTGCTTAACCTTTAAAATAAATGGTTGTATTAAAATGGAGGTTTCTAGATGGCAAAGGATTGGTTAATTACCATTTTTCAGAAGATGACTTATGTTTCTTTTATGATTATCAGAGGTGTTTGTGTTTGTAGGAAGTGGTCCAAGTTAAGTGTTCAATGTTTTTCAGGATAAGCTAAATTAAGTTTCACTTACATGGCTTAAATGGTTTTTGTTTGTTCAGAGAATGCTCAAGTCCAGTCTCTGTTTTGTATTTAATTTTAACAGTACCTAACATGCATCATTATCTTTTATCTGACAATAACTCAATGAAGCAAGTGCTAATCACATCCCCATTTTGCTGAAGCTAACTATTTTAATTCATGCCATGATAGTCAAGAAACATATTAAATAGACTGAAGTGGGGTTAAGGGAGACGGAGTAATGAAAGGTGTATAAGAAACTAGCAGATGGACACAGAGATTTAAAGCCAGATTCGCAGAAAACCAGAATATGGAAATATTAAAATAGGACAATGAAGATTGAAGCTAGTCATAAGTAGCAGAGTGTACCAGCAAACCAACTTTAAAAAGACATCCAATTAAAGAGATGGTTCATCTGGTCCCAGCCAAACCATAAATTGGTATTCTGTGGATTATACTAACTTCAAAACTTTCTTTTATCAGAAGACAGATTAGACTTCCCAAGTGTGTATATAAAGGATGACTAACTAGTTTGTATCAGCTGCTCAGTTTGTTTAGAATAATAGTGGAAGAACTGGTATTGACTTATTCATTTATAAACTGCATTGAGATGTTCTAAAACATTAGCTATTTAAAACTATTATGTTTCTAGATTTAATGTCAGTTAAATTAATTCTTCTACCATTTTTCATATCTGTATCTATCAGAAGCAATTATGTATTTAGTTTGGATGAAAGAATTATAAATAATTAATATTAAGAAAAGTTTACCACAGCAAGTTCTGATTGGCATTTATATAATCTGCAACAATGATAATTAAACTGTAGAGGGGCTGGCAGAGGAAAGACTTCCATGTTCTCCCCCCTTCCTCCATTCCCCTTACAAAGATACACACATGAGTAGATTCTAATATATCTTCCCTTGGTTGCCTGAGTTGAGAAATGCCAGGGGATTTAGGTGACAACCACTATCATATTATTGGAAATTCCAAGGATTAGATTCCTTCTCTCCTGTAGTCCAGGATACACAATCCCCAGGGCCATGGACCTTACCATGTGTGGCCTGTTAGGAACTGGGCCGTATAACAGGGATGAGTGGCGGGCCAGAGAACAAAGTTTCATCTGTATTTTCAGTCATTCCCCTGCGCTAGCATTACCACTCAGCTCCACCTCAGATCATCAGGCATTAGATTCTCATAGGAGAACCAGTCCCTGATACCAAAAAGGTTGGGGACTGCTGCTGTAGTCTATAGAAATGTATATTTTTAAATATCTCCAAACACTGATATGTCAAAGTATACTGATTTCAGTGCTCATTAAAAAATAAAAAAATAAAAAACAAATAAAAAACAAAAAAAAACCCTTTGTTGCTCAGATTCAGATCTCCTGGAAAGAAGTTACTTTGGTGGAGAACTCTGTGGGTGGCTTTAAGTTCTTATTTTTGTACTAGGAACATAGCTATCACTTATAACAAAATTATGCAAAAGAAAGTTCTGCTTTAGTTGGTCATTTGGTCCACAGCCAGGAGGCAGTGCTTCATAGAGTAATCCCTGATGACTTGCACAATTTAGTTTACAATGACTAAGATGATGAAGCCTGAAGCACTTTTATGGAGACACTATTAAATAGTCTAATAGAACTTAATTGCTCTCTTTGTTTTACCAGATTCATCATCTGGTGCACAGGACTAAAAGAAAATTCTGAACATTTAATTTAGATATGTTTTTAAAAACACAAACAGCACTTTAGTAATCTCAAGAGTCAATGCAAAAATCTTCAGTCTGAGAATTAATTTGTAATATTTAGTTTAGAAATCAAGGAAAATAGCTAAAGACATAAAATGTTCTTACAATGATAAGATATTTCTTTGGCCTGTTTTAATGCAATGCTTCATATTTATTTAATATGAGTCATCACAGACTAGACACAAAATAATAAAACTAGCTCTAAACATGGTTTAGCAGGTGAAAATATTTTCCACTAGGTTACATTCATTTCTTCTCCTTTATCTTCTCTTCTCCCCTGGTTCAATAACTTCTGCCATGACTTCATCGCATATCACTCCATGTTCTTAAATCCTACCCCTTACCAAATTCTTTTAGAGTCTAAAAAATTCTTTCTTTTTTACAATTCTTTCTTCATGATTCTTCAATATCAGCTGTCCCTTTTCCCATTCCATTAGATATTTGCTTCCTATCAGGTGACCAATAAATAATCTGATAAGCAAATCAATATTTATAAAACTAATTAGAAACATATATATTTTCTACCATTGGTAAGATATTCATAATTTAACATGTTCTTTATCATAAAAGGAAGTGACAATGTACTGCCAATACAGCAGACCCCATCAGTAAATGTATAAAACTATAAGAATTTATTTGAGAATAATGGGCTTAAATCCCAGAATATTTTACCCATGAAATAAATTTTATAAATTTTAGTTAGGTGACCAGTGAGCCTATATAAGCCTAGTTAACCTTCGTGTATCACTCCCCAGTGTTCTTTTGTTGCCAAGAGAAATCCTCAACTTCAAATGAGAATGCATGTGACTGACCTGAGCAAGTGGGTCCTCCTCTAACCCAAATGCTAGTTTCTAGAAGATAATCTCCTTTTTTCAAGCAAAACTTCCAAAATGTCTCCACTTTTGAGGTTACAATGTTAAGAGTAAGGAATTTTTTAATCTAAAAGGAGATAAAAAGGATGGAGTGGAACATAGTGAAAGAGTATTTATTGTAACTAACGGAACTACAAAGCACCAGTTCTAAAAAATATCAAAAACAAAGAATGATATTTCTATTTATACAATGATCAAGAATTTTATCATGTTCCTTCTGTCTACCAGGAGACTTAAAAAATTCTAAATTGATCCTATCTAGAATATTTCTGCATGTCTCAAGTTTAAAAAGTTGTTGAGGTGTCATGTGTATATAAAATAGTTTCCATAGGCATGTCTGTATTTAGTAATAACAAGAGCAGAGTAAAATATCATTTTTGAGCGTCATAATCAGCTTAATTTAACTAACTCCAAAGACAAGTAGTCTGATGAATTTGAAAATAAATTTAAAAAGTTGATGCATTTTCTACATGAAACACAAAATTTTTATTTCCTGAGTAATAAAATATACTAAACATAAGTTAAAATTACAGACTTTTAAATAAAAACAATTTTACCTAAGGAAGAGTTTCTATTTTCTTATAAGCATTCATATTTTGTCATTGTTTGTATAGTCTAACTGTGGTAAAATGTAATTTTTGGTCAATAATATTTGGGATCTCCTTTTTCCTGTTCATTTGCTTTTAGTTAGCTTATTATGCAGTTAAAAATAAAAAAAAATTATAAAGTAGAAAGTTAACAGTGAGGATTCTGCAATGATTTTAGGATATTGTCAGTAAAGAGACTCTTCTATTGTTAAAGCTTTATAGATGACTGATGCAGTCAATCATTAAAGAAATTCGAATTGGTCATGCACAAAGGGAGTAACACTGCCTAGATGGATGTTTTAGCCTGGAGATGTGGCTATGCCCTGAGTGAGATCTACGGTGAAAGTTGTAGGAGCCCTTCTTTCAACAAGACGTGATTAACACACATTAAATTAAAACACAATTACTTTTCTTAAATAATTGATTAGCTAAGGAACTAATCAACTGAGTGAGGCTATTTCTCAACATTTAAGTTGTTTAACAATTTTAAAGTAGGTACATAATATACTGGTTAAAAATAAGCTTTTATCATTAGAAATGCAACTTACCTATATTATGTTGCTATGCCCTGAGTAAACTTATTCAGCACTTTTATATTATGCTTAAACAATTTTATATATTATGTCATAACACTTCATTAAGCAGATTATTATGTTAAATTAATAGGGTTTACTGAGTTGCCCATGGATACACAATTAGCAGCAGAGCAAGTACTAGAAAATCAGTTTTCTTAAGTTCTAGTACTCTGTTTCTACATTAGTTTCTTCCTTTTTTTTAAATTTTGAATACTTCTTTTTTTTTCTTACCTTTTATTTTCTTTTTTAAATACTAATACTAAATACTAGTAGTCACTAGCTAATACCTTCATGGGTAATATCACCTGGGCTCTCAAAAAACAATGCTGCAAACTTCTGGTCAAGATAGTATGGTAGGTAAACATTGTGCTTGCCTCCTTTACACCCACATAAAAATTACCATTAAATTACAGAACAATCAAAATTGCCTCCAGCCGGAGACGAGCTGAACAGAATTCCCATAACTAAGGATATAAAGAAGAATCCACATCAAGAGTAGCAGGAAGGGTGGAGATGCAGAACCCACAGGGTGGCCATTAAAAAACAGGAGGAATATTCTGGCTGCAGACATCTCCCCTGAGGAGAAAGGGGGTCCCTCTCCATACCCAGCTCCCCAGCCCACTGTACCACTGCTGGGAAGAGGAGTCCATATAACATCTGGTTGTGAAAAACAGCAAGGATTGTGGCTGAGTGAGACAGAGGGCTGGAGACCAAGGTACTGCAGGTCTTACAGGGATCGCTCACAAACTCATTCTCTCTGAGCTCCAGCACAAGGGCAGCAGCTTCAGAAAACCTTAGGGTCATACAGGGAGTAGCTGAATTGACTAGTTTTAGGACAAAGGTTGAAGGGGCAGGAGTCAGGGTAGTTCACACCAGGAACAGAATTGCTTGCTGATGCCACTGCTCCTTTGTTGAGTTCTCCCCCAACACAGCCTTCAGGCACAGGTAGGGCCTAAATCTGAATGTTCTATTAACCTGACTAATATTGTTCTATCCACTGTGAAGATTCTTTGAAACTCCACCTCAACCAGCTTGCAGGGTCAGTCTGAATCTTTTCCAGTGGCTTTTTCACACAAATAGTATGTTTTGGCTTGTGCTACACATTTCCCTAAAATCTTTCACAGGTTTACAAACCTCAAATAAGCAGTGTCTGATATTGGCATGCCCCATATCTCTCACTAAGCATTTCCAAACCTAGGACTACTGCAGCTGGCCTTGGGTTGCAGCTTAGCCTCTTTCAGGCACCTTGAAGCCCAGCATAGGCAGCAAACATCTGCAGATCACTTTATAGCTCCTACCACGTGGCCCCAGGTTAAGCATAGGCAGTGGCTTATCCTAGACTACATCAGAGCCCCTTCCACAGGCCCCAGAAAAAACACACCCAATTGACACCTTCAGACCACAGCAGAGCACCACCCAACTAGCTTCACACACAAAACACCCAAAGAGTGAAATCAGTAGGCAGCAGAGCACAGCTAAAGTGAATTCTATTCCCCGGTGTCAGGGCCAGCACATTACCTCACTCACTATAATCACAGCCGTTTCCTACAGCCTGTCAGCCTGAGGGTTGATCCCATCCACTGATGTCATATCAGCAATCAAGGCTCAATTACAATAGGAGAGCACACACAACTCAAAAAAGGGCAACCCATATCTGGAGCACATGGCTCAGATAACCAGGAAACTGTGCCACTGGGCCACACAGGACCTCATATCATATAAGACTACTCTGCCAAGACTGGGAGACACAGGAGATATACCTAACACATAGTAACAAACCTAGGAAGTCAGCCAAAATGAAGAGACAAAGAAACAGGTCCCAAATGAAAGAACAGGATGAAACTCGAGAAAATGATGAACTAAGAAAGAACTTCAACAGAGAGACAGGAAACACAAATAGAGATAAAAAACATAAAAAAGAACTAGTCAGAAATAAATAATGTGATAACTGAAATGAAGAATAAATACATTAGAATAGCAAAAAGGAAAACCAAAAAACCGAGGATAGTTTAAGGGACTTCTGAGACAACATTGAGTGTACCAATATCTGTATCATAGGGACATCAGAAGAAGAGAGAGAGAGAGCAACAATTTAAAACCCATTTGAGGAAATGATGACAAAAACTTTCCTAATCTGGTGAAGGTAACAGACATACAAGTCCAGGAAGCACAGAGTCCCAAATCAGGTGAATCCAAATAGGCCCATGCCAAGATACATCATAATGAGAATGCTAAAGATTAAAAGCAGCAAGAGAAAAGCAGTTAGTTGTCTATAAGGGAACTCTGGTAAGACTGTCAGCTGATTTCTCAACAGAAACTTTGCAGGCCAGAAGGGATAGGCATGAATTACTCAAAGCAATGAAAGACAAGACCTACAACCAAGATTATTCAACCCAGCAGAGCTGTCATTTAGAATTGAAGGGCAGATAAAGTGCTTCCCAGATAAAAAAAAAAAAGCTAAAGGAGTTCATCACCACCAAACCAGTATTGTAAGGGAAGTTAGAAATTTCTTTAAGAAGAAAAAAATCCAAAATATGAATGAAGTGGCAATAACTACGTATCTATCAACAATTACTTTAAATGTAAATGGATTAAATGCTTCAATCAAAAGACAAAGAGTAGGTGAATGGATAAGAAACTGAGACCTTTGCATATACTACCTACAAGAGACTCACTTTAGATCAAAAGATACACACAGACTAAAAGTAAAGGGATGGAAAAAGATACTTTATAAAATTAAAACAAACAAACAAACAAACAAACAAAAAAACCTGGGGTAGCAATCCTTATACCAGACAAAATAGACTTTGAAACAAAAGCTATAACAAGAAATAAAGGAAGACTTAGTAACAACACTTGTAGCTATTTATCTGAAGAAACCCAAAACACTAATTTGAAAAGACCTGTGCATCTGTATGTTCATTGCAATATTATTTACAACAGACAACATATGGAAGTGAGCTATGTCTATTGACAGATGAGTGGCTAAAGAAGTAGTATATATTATATATATATAATAAAATATTACTCAGCCATAAAAGAGAATGAAATCTTGCCACTTGGGATAACATAGACAATTCTAGAGGGTTTTATGCTAAGTGAAATTAGTCAGACAAAGAAGGACAAATACCACATGATCTCACTTTTAGTAGAATGTAAAAACCAAAATAAACAAACTCATAAATACAGAGAACATTTTGATGGTTGCCAGATGGGAGGGAGTTTGGGAGGATGGTGAAAAAAGAGAAGGGCTTAAGATATACAAATTGCCAGTTATAAAAACAGTAACAGGGATGTAAAGCATAGCATAAAAAATACACTGAATAATTATGTAATAACTATGTATGGTGTCATATGGGTACTACATTTATCGAGATAATAACTTAATAAGTTATATAGGTGTCTAGTCACCATGTTGTACATCTAAACTAATATAATGTATGTTGAATATAACTGAAAAAAATATAGTAGTAAAAAAAAACAACACTTAAAGCCAGAAAAAAAGAATGCTACAGAAAGACATTTAATGACTTGAAGGTCTGTTAGAATGAAGGGATTTTATGCAACACAAATTTCCTTGGGTGGCTACAGGTAAGGGGACCACTTCATTCCACATGCACAGAGATTTGCGGCTCTTTCACTTTCTTTGCAAGTGTTAAAAATAAAAAGGTGAAGTTGAAGCTTTTTTAAATGCACATTAACAACAGGCAGAGAAAGGTAGAGGTCTGCAAGGGGCCCTTTCCATGCTTGCATTTGCCCCAATGACTATCAGACTGTCAGCAACAAAAAGTTACCAGAAAATACATAAAATTTTTTACTACTGGGTCACTATTTTATTTTAAAAATGAACCAACTAAATGGAAGATCAAGAGGATATTTAAAGAGGATAGAAATATCAGTTCATGTGCACATACCAATTTAATAATATATATATTTTAAATTAGATGATATCTTTATTATCTGCCCACAATGAGTTATAAAACCTATATACAAAAAAAAGTTAGGCAAGAAATATAAATTACTATAAATAAGAATTTTAAATTGTAGAAATCAAAGGCTCTAACAAGATGTTAACTGCAAACAATGGTATGTATAGGTTTCATAGGCTGTGATTATTACTAAATTTATATTAACATTGCATTCTAAATTACAATGGCTCCACCATTTATTTGCTAATTTCTTAGCTGAGTCTTTCTTTGGGATTTATCTCACCAAATCTATTTTAAGAATCACAGATTTTTTGCTTATATCTTTGAATCAATCAGTGTTTTCCTATTGGAATAGAAACAGATGTAATTCTTCAGCAAGGATCTATTTTGTATAGCAGTCACCACCATGGCTTTCTCTTTTTCAGTGGAGGTTAAGGCCTTCTTCTGTTGATACCACCACCATGCCCTCACTGAAGGTGCTATAGTAGCTCAGCAATTTTGAAACAATAAGAAGGAATTTTTTTCTCCTTTTTTTTTTTATGCTCAGACATGGGCAACCTGTGGCCAGCTGGCCTGGTCCTTAACTTATGAACTGGTGCAGTTCTTTCTTTGTAAACACAGCATCAACCATAACAACACTAAATTTTCTCTAGCTACATTATTGCCTAGGTGATATCATGTTCAATGGATTAAAATAGAATTCATAGGCTGATAGCTTCCAAATTTATAACTCCGGCCTCATTGTGTCTTCTGAAATCCAGCCATGAAAATTCAACTGATTACTTAACATCTCTACTTCCATATCCAATAACATCATCAATCTCATATTTCCAAAATAGACTCCTGAACTTCTTTTCTCACCTGTCATTCTACATTTCAGTAAGTGGCACCTTCATTTTTTTCCCAATTTTTCAAACAAAAACTTTTAGGGTTTCTGGACTGCCCTCTTTCTTGCACTTATCAAATCCATTCTTTCAACACAACTTAGTTGTATGGGCTTTAATATTTACCCAGAACCTGACCACTTCTCACCTTACCACCTTCACTGCTATCACCCCAGTCCAAACCACATCATCTCCTCTGTGAATTATTGTTAGAGCTTTCTTACTGGTCTTACTACTTTTATATTTGTCTACTGTCCACATAATCACTCGAGGCGGTCTTTGTAAAATTTAAATTGGATAATGTCACTTTTCTGTTTAAAACTCTAATGACTCCCATATCCTTCAAGGTACTTTGCTAAGGCCTGTAAGGGCCACACGATCAGACTCACAGCTCCCACCCACTACCTCTTTGACTGCAACTCCTGCCATTTTTCTCCATTTTTCTCCGCCACTTCTGCATGGCTTGCTCTGATAGTCTTATCATAGTTCTCATCAAATATCCTGTCACCAGGAAAATCTTCCTAGATCACATTATGTCAAATAGCACATATTCCACCTCTTTTACCACCCATCCCCCTCAATCTGCCTTATTCTTATTTATCACAAAATCTGGAGCAATTCTCTTTGGATTTCTATCTCTGCCTTTTAATAGCAATCAATTTAGCCAAGTTATTCTGTGCCTCATTTCTCTCATCTATAAAATGAAAACCCTAATATCTTTCTCATAAATTGATTAAAAAGAATAACATTTTTAAATAACATTAATAGTATCTGGTGACAAGAATAAAATTCTGAAATGTTCTAAATTGATATAGTAGCGGCTGGAGAGTGAGAGAGACAGAATTGTTAGCCAGTTAATAGCCGTGGATAGGCTCTGACAAAAGACTGCTTACATTCCTGTAATCTGTTGAGATTTAGGATTAATTCCCAGGTGGCTATTTCTGTGATTATTCAAAAGAGAGAATAGTCAGGTGCCATAGAACCCCAGGAGCCTCTGCTTCTTATTTACACATGAACTTTCCAATCTGCTGCCCACAGCTAATCCACAGGAGCAGACACTTCTTCCTTACAACTCTGCTGTGCCCATCCCAGAACTAGCCCTGTTTCATCTCTCCCATCACTTTTGTCTGTAGCTAAACTCAATCCTTTCAGAAAGGCTTACATCTTTCTCCTCTCTACCTCATGTATAAAAATGCTTGATAAACTCCAGGATGACAAACATGCTGTCTTTCCTATCTAGTCATGCTGCTGGTACTTTAGACTCCATGACCCAAGACCAGGCTTTTTATTTTTTAGCAATGCTCTAATAAACTTTTTAAAAAAAGACTTTCAGCCATGCAAGTTAATTTTTTTTGTTGTTGCTTTGTTTAACGCTGGCATAGAGCATATAGAAAGTGTTATATGAGTGTTTACTTTTACTGTACTATTTTTTTTTACTATTATCATAACTGTGATTCACAGCATTACTACCAACAACATAGTATATGTTTCTTTATTAATGTACTTTCCCATTAGAATGTAAGTCCATACTCCCATAGATTTACTCCAAGGGAGTATGGAATTACATTCTTTGTTTTGTTTACTGAATAACTACCAGTGCCTGACACATGGTGAGTACTCAATAGTTGTTGCATAAATTAATGAATGAAAGTGACTGTATTGTGATACATTTCAGCTTTATTTGTAGGCTAGTCCCAGATTTAGTGTTATCCTTTATAAGAAGAAGCTTTCTGCTTGAATATAACAAGGACCAAGAAAAATGACGTTATATTTGTATGGCTCTTATTATTCACCAGGGAAATATCTCCAAACTACACTAGAAGCAAATATACAAAAATCATGAGAGCTGCAAAGATCTGTTTAACTCCTCAGATTTTCATGGTCATGTGACCAAAAAAAGGGCTTTGCAATTAATCTGACAAGATCAGAGGGGCTACATTCAGGCCCGACAGCTCAGTGACCAAAAGTGACCACACAGGATAGTCTGATCATAAATTCCTAACTGGGTAGGTTATTGTGGGCATTCGTGGCTCTGGCCTATAGCTTCCTTAGCAAAAGGTCAATCATTACCTTAAGTAAGCTCTGTTCATTGATCTTACGCATCTAGGATAATACACCTTTGAAATACCAGAGTAGTTTCTTTTCCAGACCCTCTGAAGGCACAACCACAAGCACTAGAGTACATGACCACAGAATGTCTGTTATCTTGTTTCCCACATACTATCTCTATGTACTATAAATGTTGATTATTAACTGTCTTGTACTGACCAATATAAAAGAATTATGTATTTCTTCATTTTGCTTTTTATTCAATTCTAAAGTTTCCCCACTTTGCTTTTATCCACTTCCTTAATCTATCACCAATGGATTTCATGCACCTTCCTTATGATTTCTCCTTTGATTCTAAATGCTTGAAGGAACTGCAAAACGGCCATTCTGGGAGCATTTCCTCAATCTGTTGAGATTTTGGTCCTGGGCATGTTCTCAAAATTTGACTCAATAAATTATTTTAAAATTCTATAGGTTTGACTGTTCTTTCATTGACAATCACTATTCAAAAGGTTCTGATATGGTATATTGTAGATATTTGATATTTTCTTGTTTATTTTAGTGTAGACATTTTATTATAAATAATCTTCTCTAGGGGTCAATGTTACCCTGAAATTTAAGAGCAGAGGTAACATACTACAACTTTAACTTAGCTTTCTATTTCTAGCGACACCTGAGTTATAGGCTAGCCTGAGAATATAAAAGGATTTCCATTTAAATAATAAGCTTATAGTCCTGCATTTATTATGGTCTTTTCTGTATACTAAATAGACTGAAGGAAAAAAGGTATGTCTAAGCCAGCCAGGCCCAAAATACAGCACAAATTATGGATTACATAGCTCTACACATCTTGCAATTTACCCTTCCCTGATGTAGCTGTATGGTCCATCCTTACCCCATCATTTCTGATGTTCATCCACAGTGGTCTGTTTATTTTTATATCTCAACACACAAGATAATCCTAATTCATTCATCTATATTTTCAGCACACTATAAAGATACATAAGTTTTTTTAATAACTGATTATATAAATTCCAATTAGTTTCCTACTGTCATTACCACCTCTCCCGCTGCCTCAAAGACACTTATAATGATATTCCATCATCTTATCCTATTACACTGACCTATTTTCTTGTTCACAGCAGCTGATGGTTTTAAACAATAATAAAAACCTCTTGGCAACTTATAGATACTAATGTAGGTGGAGTCCACTGCAAATATTGAGATGTCTAGATCTCAGGAGGGCCAGAGACTCAAAACTACTGGTTTAATCTCTTTGTGATTAGACACAACCACAAATGTCATCGATTCAAGTAAATAATGCCTCCAGGGTAAGAAACTTTCTCATTTTACCTGGCTTTCTCCATCTCACCACTCCTGGTTTTCTCGTAGCATAATCACTGTGAAAAGAAATAGTGAAATAATTAAATTTTAATTGAATTCTCTCACACATCTCTGTATCTTTATCTCATAAAGCAAGGAACTGGTTTGGAGGTACTCAGTGTCCTGTTGTAAATGCATGATAATGACATCCTATGGAACTATACCATCCAGTAAAATATAATGACACTTATGCTATGAATTCATTAAGAGAGGCTGGAAATCAAATTATTGCTCATTGTGTTTTTCTTTTTCAGAGGAAACTCAAAGATTTGCACTTATATCTTTGAAAAAGCTTAAAACCTAATTAAGAGCTGTGTAAATTAAAATTAAAGTCATATGGATAGCTTTATTTCCTAAATTGATATTGAATGTTCAAACAAGTATGTGAGTCTCAGGTGCCCCCAAATCTCTCCAGAGAAAACTTGTAGTTTGTCTTGTTTCTCGTAGGAAATATGTTTTACTTGATCTCCAAAGAAGCCACATGCTGCCAGAGAAAAGGAAACTTCTCTTTAAATTAGAAACATTCCAAGATATCAGAAAAATAAGTGGAAAATCCTATTTTCTTCTCAGTATTTGTATAGATCTACCCCAACCATGTTACCTGTCCTTAAATCAAAAGGCACTTTATAAATGACCTAAGTTTCTTGGTCCCTTCACTATGGAAAAGATAAATTAGAAAAAGATTTTCTGGGGTCACTTCAAAAGTACTTTCTGAAGAGGACTACATAAATTGGATTTTTTTTTTTACCAAGTGGGCATAGATTGGTGCATTTAAGTTTTTGTTCACTTTCAAATAATTAAAATGTTGAACACTGTCTATTCCTAAACTTATTTTATAACAAACATTAATGATGTCTATTTTATAACCAGTGCATTTAGACCACTGATATTTAAAGTGATTATTGATATAGCTAAACTAAAATCTAACATATTAGTTTTCTATTTCTTTCCCTTGTTCTTTGTTCCAATTTTAGTCTTTCACTTTTTTCTGCCTTGTGTTTTTTATTTATATATAACTAACATATTACATTGTATTAGTTTTAGGTATACAGCATAATGATTTGATATTTGTATATATTACAAAATGATCACCACAACAATCTAGTTACTATCCATCACCACACAGTTACAATTATTTTTGCCTTTCATAATTTTGATTAAGCATTTTATATGACTCCATTTTCTCTCTTTTCTCTTTAAATTTTGGTTATACTTTTTCCCCCTACTTTTTAGGTTGCCTCCTTTATCTTTTAAAATATTATCTCACCATCTTTCTCTTCTTTATTTCTGGACTCTCCAACCATATATATATATAGGGCCTTTGTACTCACTACTCCGTATCTTTTACTTGCTCTTTCATATTAAAACACAATATTTTAAGTATCAATATTCCGTGATACAGTCTATGCAATTTCTAAACTACATTTTTTGAATATTTTATCCTTTGTAAAATCTATTTTGTTTTTTCACATCTACTCAATCACATTACTGGTTTCCTATGTTCACATTTTAAATAATATTTTATTATCTTAAATATATCTATGTTTTTATTCTATGACCAATAATTTCAATATTTGAAATATTTGGGACTCATATTTTGTGTCTGTTTTTTTTCTGGCATTTTTTACTTTGGATGCCCTTTTATTTTCATTTGTTTGGTGGCTTTTGAATGTGAGCTCATATTACTTTTATGTAATTATGTCATTTCTGATAGTGTTTTTTTGTTTTGTTTTGTTTGCTTTTATCAGAGTACTGGGCATATCACCTTAAAATATTTTATCTTTTTGTTTTGTTTTGTTTTGTTTTTACCATTACAAGTATTGTAAATTTCAGATAAAAGCTCAAGTAAGGATTAGCTTTTTTAAAATTAGTATTCCTGTTTTCTTTATTTTCTAATGACTTTTTTTTTTTAATTTAAGTATGTTGGTATACAATCTTACATTGGTTATATTAGTTTCCAGCGTACAATATAGAGATTTGATATTTTTATACCTTACAATGTGATCACCCCACGAATTCTAGTAATCATCTGTCATCATGCAAACTTACCATAATATTGACTATATTCCCTTCCCTTCTGTTAACAATCTCTTTGGTCTCTGTTTTTGTGATTCTGTTTTTGTTTTGTTTTGCTTGTTTTTAGATTCCACATATAATGAAATTATAGGGTAATTGTATTTCTCTGCCTGACTTACTTAGCGTATCACCCTCTAAATCTAAAATGTTGCAAATGGCCAGATTTTATTGTCTTACTGCTGTATAATATTCCATTGTGCGCGCGCGCGCGCGCACACACACACACACACACACACACACACACACACATAAATACACACATCATATCCTCTTTATCCATTCATTTATCCGTGGATACCTAGTTTGCTTCTATATCTTGGCTATTGGAAATAATTCTGCAATGAATCAAGGGTGAATATATCTTTTTAAACTAGTGTATTCATTTTCTTTGGATAAATACCTAGAAGTAAAATTGCTGAATCATCCATTTTTAGTTTTTGAGGAGTCTCCATACTGTTTGCAATAAGGGCTGTACCAGTTCACAGTCCCATCAACAGTGCACAAGGGTTCTTTTTTCTGCACATCCTCCCCAAGACATATTATTTGTTGACTTTTTGCTAATAGCTATTCTGACTGGTGTGATATCTCATTGTGGTTTTAATTTGCATTTCCCTGATGATTAGTGATGTTTAGCATCTTTTTTATGTTTGTTGGCCATATGTGTGTCTTCTTTTAAGAAATGTCTTTTCATGTCCTGTGTCCATTTTTCAATCAAATCATTTATTTTTTTTCTTACTGAGTTATATGATTTTCTTATATATTTTGGACATCAACCTTTTATCAGATATATAATTTGCAAATATATTCTTCCATTCAGTGTGTTGCCTTTTTGTTTCATTAATGGTTTCCTTCACTGTGCAGAAGCTTTTTAGTTTGATGAAGTCCTACTTGTTTATTGATTTTGTTTCCCTTGCTCCAGGGGACATATCCAAAAAGATGTTACATAGATTGATGTCAAATAGTTTATTTTCTACATTTTCTTCCAGGAGTTTTATGGTTTTAGGCCTCACATTTAAGTCTTTAATCCACTCTGACTTTATTTTTGTATATGGTGAAGGACTAACTTGATATTATTTTGCCTCCTGTGAGAGCTTACTTCTTCTCATTGTATCCAGCATCAAGGTTGATAACATCCAGCATCGTGCTGCTCCCTTCATCAGCTTTTATGTGGGAATCTTCTGTTAAACCCCCTAATGAGGCTTATCCTGCTTTTATCAATGTTCTGCATTGGAATTAAAGCTGAAACTCCAGCTACCCGAGGTTTGCAAGTCCTCCATGTTGAAAGCTACCTGGAGTTAGACTACATCAGGATTCCTGTATTCCTATTATTTGAGGTGTCTGTGAATGCCATACATTATTGCCAGTTGAGCAATATATTGGAAAGTTTGTGTATGTACATTAATAAATAACATTTTTTTGGGGTTTCAGTGGCAGTGTTATAGAGGGTATCAGAAATGGCATGGTAACAGAGTAACATATGGTAATTAGAGTTTGTTTTTAGCTCTTAAATCCAGAGGAGTAGCTTTAGATAAATGTCAATATTTATTCCAGGTTAATGGGGTTTAAGGTGGCAAAGCAGTATATTATGCTGCATCTGTAGGACCATGCAATATCAAGTTATAATATCAAAGACTGAGAAATGCTAATGGTGAACCATAGTTTTGCCTTAATATTATTTGACCATAAACTCTTTCTTAAAAAATTCTATATTTTTTGAAGTATTTTACTGAGTTAGAGTTAGAAGAAACAGAATAGCATTACAATAATTTTAAAAAATCTGTATTTCCAATCTAATTGCAATTTAGTAGTTATAACCATGTTGTGGAACTTAGAAGAAGTGAGCTCTTTAACTCTGAAGGAAAGGCCAGCTATCATTCTGAAAGATATTCAGAAAAGGAAACTATATTCTGTTAAATATACAACTTTTCTCTGATGAGGAAACAATTTCTATGCCTCACCAGAGGAAATAAACTATTTTCTGTCTGTAAAAGTTCTTTCTCTGACTTCTCTAAATTCCCAAACATCTTAATTTATATAGGTCACATAGTAGGTTTTGAAGAGTTTAATTTTTATATTTAATTGAGAAATTCAAAGAACACATCAAAGCTATTATATACTTTCCCTGATTTAGATTACTTCAATAAGATGTAGAGACATGGATATAAGAAGATGAAAAGGAGAAAAATAATTATTTTAGGTCTGAAATATTTTATAATTAGAAACTATAACAATTGACTTGCTGAAAATGACTTAATATAATAATTATAAATATTCCAATGGACTTTTATCATCTGGTTTTGACTGCAATGAGCATTAAACTGAGCTTCAATGACTTACATAAAAAATAACCATTCCCACACCTGCAAACATATAAGAGCACGGAGGAATGGAAGCGTAATAAAAATTGAGGCTTAAAAAGATTCTTCAATAAATCTAACCTTTAATTGATGTTTTATACATCAAATTTTGGTTTTAACTTTCTAGCCTGATATATTTGGACATTTGGGGGTCTATCCATGCAGCTATCTAGGTTTATAATAAACACAATTTTTAAATTTCATGTTATAATAAAAGGAAAAGAAGAAAATAATCTCTTTTCAGCATTTTATGGAGCAAAATTATGTTAAAGAAATGATAGCCTCAACATGCTGATAGTTAGTTTTCTCTATGTTTAATCTTTCTTGATAAATCAGAAAGTTTTTAAATAAAGTTAAAATAAAGGTAACCTTCAAGAGTTTTCCAGTTTTGGATCTCATGTTTAAGTCTTTAATCCATTGTGAATAGTAGTAGTCCTATTTCTTTCTTTCTTTCTTTCTTTCTTTCTTTCTTTTTCTTTCTTTCTTTCTTTCTTTCTTTCTTTCTTTCTTTCTTTCTTTCTTTCTTTCTTTCTTTCTTTCTTTCATTTTTGGTGCATGTAAATATCTAATTTTTTTCAACACAATTTTTTGCAGAAACACTCATTTCCTCATTCTGTTCTTGGTTATTCAAAAGGTATACAGTTTCAGTTTCTGGATAAGTTCTAGGGGTCTACAGCACAGTGCCTATAGTTAACAGTGTGTTGTTAGCAAGTTAAGAAGGTAATTTTTGTTATAACTGTTCTTATCACAAACAAAACAAAATGAAGAAACAAGGAAACTTTGGGAGATGCTAGATTTGTCTATTACTTTAATTTTGGTGATAGTATCATAGGTGTTCGCATATGTCTAAACTCATCAAATTATAGACATTAAATATGTAAAGTTCTCTGTATATCAATTACACCTCAATAAAGCTGTTTACAAAAAAATAATAAAGTTAACCTTGTTGTTTAGCTAAGTTCAAGAGAATTTTATCCTTTAGTAATCCTTTGTGTTCTTATTTGTAAAGTCTTTTGGTTAATTCGGTAACTTTAAATTCACAAATTTATACAGAAATACCCACCATTATAAAAAAGCAGAACATTAATAAAGATTATTATCAACTAGTTTTGGGACAATAAGAAAAAAAGGCATTCCTCGGATTTTTCTTAAAACATAGTCAAGTCCCTGAGATTTGAAGGTTTATTTGATGCTAAAATGGAATTTAAAAATCACTTAGCCAAACCATCAAATTACAAGATACACTAACACAGCCCATTTTTGGCAGTTATGGTATTTACAATTCTTGAGAATAAAACAGAGGTAATATAAATACTTGTATCACATCCTCATAATAAGACCCCAACTGAGGTCAGTTTTTATTCTCACTCTGTCTACTCTTAATATCCACACAACTCTATAGACGATTTTATGGTCATATGCAATTGATAAAACATTTTGATTCAATTCCTTACTACTGGACCATGAGAGAAAGTCCAAGGGAAGAATATTTCCTCCACATGGATAAAACTAGATTTACCTCAACTTGTTATTGATATGTCTGTTAGGAAAATTCAAATCCTCTCACTCAAGGTATCTTCGCAAGATTATGAAGCCACTAGTTGAGGTTTCATGACTTACTCTTAGTGGAAGAAAATACTTATTTAAAAATGTGAGTAAGAAATATCACTGTGAAAATTCACAAGTAATAGAAATTAGCACTACACAGATAAAAACAATCTATCTTTTCATGCCTTCTTTTAACTTTTCTATAGCAAAACATTTTTTCCCACCCCAGAAGTAAAATTACTTAGTTTTATTACTATCTCCATACTTGCTCAACATTGAAATTATCTTATTTGGTGTTTCTGTTTTCTGATAGTAAGTTTCTTGAAAACAATGATTCTATCTTCTTAGTTATTATATCCTCCTCACCTCTGTTACAGTATCTGCTCACAAAAGTGTTCACTAATAAATTATTTTACTTAAACTCATAAAAATTGATAGGAGAATTGTAATCTGTAAGATACTTTTCCTAGACATACAGGAAATAAAAAAAAAGTGAAAAAATAAACTACTCATTCTCAAGATACTTAAAATAGATTTGTTTTCTCTGCTTCTATTAACATACAATTTGCATCACTAAGGTTGCATTTTCCATGTGCAACCTTTAATTTAGTTGTTTGCATTTCTGTTACTTTCTTCTATTCATAAGAAATAGATCCTCACCTAATGTAACGAAACACCTTAGTCACATCACAAGTATACTGAAGTAGGTGAAAGGAAAAATGCCGGGCTGTATAAATAGAAGCTGTAGTGAGGTTTTGCATTCAAGGCCACTCTAGTGTTTTTAGGAAAGTCCTTTCCAGAACTTAATTCCAGTGTTCCATTATTAATATAGTTTAACTTACCTCTTACCTCTAATTACCTATGTCATGCTACCAACTAACTTCCTCTTCTTCCTTCACAGATTTTACACTACTGAAAATTTGCATTACAAGGCTTTGGATTATTAAAACCTAACCATACGGCAATATTCTGTTTCTACATTTTGTTTCAACAGCTTGAGATGGGGAGGAAATTATTTTTTATTTAAGAGACAGTATCTAAGTTAGAGTAAGAGAGTTTCTAATTACCCCAAGATATCTATCAGCACCTACTTTCTGCATATTCTTTGATCTTTTCTTTGATGCCAACTCCTTGCCTCCATGAGATCACACTTCTCCTGCCCCCAGTAAAGAATAATAATAACTTCTTTAGGTCACAGGTTTTCCCTGTGTGCTTTCACTTTCACACTGTATTGAAACCATTGTGACTCTTTCTTCATTAGACTGTAAGCTCCCTGATGACAGTGATTACTTCTTTTTTATTTCTACGTTAAGTATTAAGTGTCATGAAGGTTATAAAAGCACATGCTTGATAAATGTTTGTGGAGTAAATGATGGTTATCATAACCACAAGATTAGAGGTAGGAAGTAGAAATTCAGAACTCCTTCAGAGATAAAGTAGTATTTGAGATGAACCTAATAAGATACATTAAACAGGAGGTAAAATTGAAGACAGCCCCAAAGAGACAAAAAAGCATAAAAAGAAAAACATGTTCTTGGGCATATATGGAAAATCCATTTGTATGATGAGTAAACAGTACTGACTTATATTTAAAATCTGGTGTTTTTTTTTTTTTTAAAGATGAAACTCAATGAGGTAGAAATAGGAAACCACTTCATTTCCCCCCCATTATTAATGGTATACATTTTGTAGGGAACCATTCTACACGCTTGGGCACAACCAAGACAGTTCCCATTGTTTTCTGATAACTTTCAATTATAACAAGTCTCACTTATCATATTAAAACTAATTTATATATATTACAAAATTTCACCTTAATTTAAAAACAAAACTTTAATTTTACATCCAGTTCAAAACTTATACTCTCCCCTGAGATTGTCTGACCCAGAGCAAACTTTCATTGAGGAAAGTCAAAGGGGTGTACTCTTTAATTCTTTTCTCATGTTTTCCTGTTCATTTTCTGACTGTTCCAGGATTACAGTATGTAAGGAGGGAATATTAGATGGAGAGAGGCAAGAAGTCTGTATCATTGGTACAGCTGAAGTTCTTTCCTAGCTACTAATGACTGATCTTGGTCACATTCTAAGTGTTGGCCTTCACTGAGACACAGTTCTGTATTCTTTGGAGGCTCCACATGAACCTCTTCATTATATAGTCATTGTCCCTACATATGATGAACTTTTTGATGACCTGTTGTAACCTCCACTTACCACCTGCACCTGGTGACTTACACCTGTTTAATTCCTGGTGTCCCTATAAGCTACTCTTTTGTGCAAGTTGTATTTGCTTTCTACAGTAAACATCCACATGTCTTTGTCAGGCCAAATTCTTGCTTCCAAATTCTTTATGAAGAAAGAAAATACCAGCTTTTATGCTTATATATGTACCTTTAAACTCAGGCAGACATGTGTTAAGCTCATTTAAGAAATTATAAAGTTCTGTTCTAGTGACAACATTAGGAGTACTACATAAATTGCAGTAAATAAGCACCCAGAAGAAGAATGCTTTGCCCAACTTTTCATCATTTAACTTTAGAACCCTGGATGAGTTCTCTCAGAGTCCTTTCACTTGCTTCAAGGGGTATTTCTTTCCTTTTTTATTGGGTAAGAAAGGCAATTGTACAAAGCACTTTCCCCTAGACTAACAGCTCATTATCTCAAATTTCTAGTCTATCCGAAAGCAGGATGGGGGCCAGCAGGAAGGGGAGGCAGCAGGATGAGGGTCAAAGGAGCAGTCAGCTGCATCTCTATGAGTCCTGTGGAGATATACCTTTCAGTGCCTTTGTGGGAACACTTAAAAGCCTAATATTGTTATCTTTGGGTCTTTGGCAGGAATTCTGACACAAGATGAGCATTCCATTCTGCTGTTCATTCCATAGAATCCTTCCTTGAAATTAAGGCTGAACTCCAAAAGGTTCAAACAGTGTCTTTCAGAAAATAAACTGTCACAAAACTAATACTAAAATGCCATAGAATTCATTGTATATTGATTATAAATAATCTTTATTATGTGCTTTTTCTCTATGAATGTAAATTCGCTATGGCATTGCTTATGCCATATCAATTAGTATAACATGTTAAGACTCAATGAATATCATAAACTCTTCTATAAAAACACTATTAATTTAGAAACTACCTTATTACTATTTCTTGGTCTAGGGATACAATAGTAAACAATTCATGCAAAAATTCCCTAATGCCATTGAATTTATTGTCAAGAGATATTCAAAATAATTAAGTTAAACATATAGCATATTAGATAATGATATGCTAATTGATTAATAAGCTGAAAGAGGTATGTTTCTAATAAAAATTAGGTTTTTCTGAGCATGGAATATATTTCTTATTTTGGTATAGAGTATCAAATTTCTAGTTTTCAAAATAGTGATAAAACAAAAATAGCTGAATTAATTAGAGAGGATGAAACACTTTAAAGGTGGAAACAAAGTGTATCTTATCATATAAAGTTAAAATTAGATATTAGGAACATATGACATTTTAGTCAAAAAATACACAGCCAAGGAAAGTCAGGAAAACTCCAACCTGAACCCAAAGACTGAAAGAGAAACAGTCATAACTTGTTATTCTTGAAAACAGACTAAATGTCCCAAGTTGCTCATTTTTATGATATTTCCTGGTTTATTATATACTTAGTAAAAGTATAGTCAGCATAGAAACACTTTTGAATTATTAACCTAAAAGGTGAAATTGAAATGATGGAAGTTAAGGGAAAGAGAGAATTGCTCTATTGTCTCTCAGAAAAAATGATTACTAATGTAAAAAAAATCTAAAATATGAAATATAATATGACTTTAATTTTACTTGGATTGGTTATTGACCTTTGGCCTTTTGGAAAAGAGACAAAATCGGCAATACTATATGAGTTTAAATAAAGAAATTGTCCCCTCCAATTTTTAGGAGTATAATGGTGCCAAATAATAAAGTAGGCAAAGGGTTTTTTACTAATGCTTTATTTCTTCCTCTGAGAGGTGTACAGAAAAGTTCTCCCTTTTCTGAAGAAAATATAAAAGTGGGTTATTTGTCTAATAGAGAGATGGCATTTAAACTCTGGACCTCTCCTATTCTACAGGCAGCTAGAAAATAAAAATATGACACTGAAAGGCTTTGCAAATGTTGTCACAATTTTCTAACATCTATTGGTTCCTACTATAGAGTCAGCCTGCCCAAAGAAACTGATTAATGTTCTATGGCTACCATTTCCCTCAACATTGGCCCCAACTCCTGGATATGACTTTCACTTTATCAACACCTCCAAAAATTTTCCATTAACATGGGCATCTGTACTGTCTATCCGTCTGTATGCGTGCCCACCTGCCTGCTTCCCTCCCTCCCTCCCTCTTTCTACTCTGTCTCTCTGTCTCTCTGTCTCTCTGTCTCTCTGTCTCTCTGTCTCTCTCTCTCTCTCTTTCTCTCTCTCTCTCTCTCACACACACACACACACACACACACACACACACACACAGATAGCATTGTTATAATCCAATTTGGTCTACTACTTACTGGCAATGAGTTATTGTTTTTTTTTCTTATTTTAAAAATTATCTATAATAGTTTACTCATTTCTAAAATGTGATAAGGAGTGATATAATATGCAAAATGATTTAGGCCTATATATCTAGATAATATAGAGTGTGATTTAACCTCTACCTAAAAAATAATAAAGTATTTTTCATTTATAGACATAGACAAAATCTAGGAGATAGCACAAAACACCTTTTGCTGTTCCCATTGATTCATCTCAGAAAGAAATTTGTGAGTTCTTTTCCATTTCTCTTTTTTCCTCCTAGTTTTCATAATCCTTCTTTTCATTACCTCAACCCTCTTTTCAAATCCTGTATGGTTCTGAGTCTCGTTCCTATAGGTATTCTATAAATAGATGCAAGCTTTATTAGTTCTATTAGCACTTTTGGAGTAAGATATCTATCAGACAAAAACAGCAAACAGAACAAATAAAAATCTTTCTTTTGTTAATATTGAACAACTTTCAATTTTACTGCATTTTCTTTATATTATTGTGCCTTCAAAATCTCTCTTTTCTAAGATTTTTCATTGACTTTGTTTCATCAGGAAGAATTCATTAAAAAAGTAGGATGTAAAGGGAAAAGAAAATCTAGGAATTGTATGAGATTATCAGTTAGTGATCAAAATTGCAAATAGCCAGGGGCTAGATTGAAGTCAATAGAAAAAATTTTACATGAGAGTGAATTCTCTATTTACCACCAGAGAATAGAGGAGAGATCTCAAGGTGCTAAATTGTTCAGGATGATAGAGGCAGAAAGAATTAAGAAAAAGAAATCTCTTTTCCCCTGGAAAGTTGGATTGTGTTCTTTGAAGGTCTGTGCCACTGTAGCCTATGGCTAAATAATACCTGACGGATAAATTCTTCAGGACAAAAGTCTGAGCAATCTGAGGCCAATTGTCAAGGAGAATAGCCTTAGGTAGCCGTGGCCAGTGTCCCTGTCGAACACAAAAGCACACTGTGTGCATTCATGTTTTACACTTTATATCATGAAGTCTGCTCACAGTTAGAATACTTAATTTTGAGAAAAGAGATACCTTCTACAATTATCTTTAGATGAGCGTGCACAAATTCATTACAGAATTCAAATTTTTTTTTCATTAAGAACAATTTTTAATTGGGCTAAATAATTTTCACTATTGCAATTATGTCCATGGTCTTACTGCATGTAAAGCACAATATTTAAGTGTGCTTAAGAAAATGACCTTGGACATCAGAGAGGTTTAGGTTGAATCTTCACTACTTTCTAGCTATGTATCAAGGAATACCCCGCCTATGTCTCAATTTTATAAAATAAAATATCAATCAAGTGTATGCAAAAATGAATAGGGCCATATCTGGGTTGATGTATTTATATATGACACATTTAAAACATGATTAATGTAATGATAAGCTTTAGTCAATAGAGCTAATATGATTCAGTTGATGAAAAAGAACTGCAGATATTTTCTTTCTGTGGAAGACACTAAATTGTAGGTTTTTCCACTCTGTTTTCATTCTCTCTAAAATTACAAGTGGAAAACTATACTAATGTATTCACAACTTCCGCGCAGTTTCCTGGCCTGATTAAGATATAAGAAGAGTATCTAATGAATGAGCATGCCACTGCTAGTTCTTGTTAGTACTGTCACAAATTAGAATTGGGTAGTTATTTTTCTCTAGATCAAGGCTTTCACTTTCAATATGGTATAACACCTAAGTGTGGACAGAGCAGTGTGGGAAAGCTGTTTCCTCCCACTAATTAGAACAACATTTTTTTCCTGCAATTATAGAGTCATGATTCAGATCTGCTGTTCTATGCAAGAGCCAGTTTTCTCACACTGATGTGGTAGATCGGATGAGAAGAGGTAGGTACTAGTCACATAACTTACCTGTATCAATAAAGAAAAGGGCCATGACTTGCTTATCTGCTGCACTGAAATGAATGCTGGACTAGGAATGAGGAAGTCCATGGTGTTAACTCTTACTGTTTTTGTGGACAGTCAAGTGGCTTAAATGCTAATACTTATTTCTCTCAACTTTAAATTGTGTGTGTGTGTGTGCATGTGTGTGTGTGTGTAGGAAGAAAAGGAGAAAGGAGTTTTCCAACTGCTTGAACGAGCTGTAATTAGTATTCAGTGAAACAATTGCTAAGAAAAGCTAGTGTAAAATACCTTACAAATATGAAAGGTTATTTATTATCATTGCCCTATTTCATATAAAACCCATCCTCAGAATGCACAGATTATAAGGAATGGTGTGAACAACCACTGTGAACATCTCCTTACAAGAGTCTCAGAAATACCTACATGTCCAGAAAAATCAGTCTTATAACCTATTATTTCACTATCACGGATATACATCCCTCTTGACATTTAATGCATGTGAAGTGTCGTGAGAACCGCAAAATGCTGTATGAATTATTTTTATCAAATAACAACTGGAAGAAGTATATCTTTTGTTATCAGTACATAACTTCAAGAGATTGGTTGGCCTCTGAATTAGAGTTAGAAATCTAATACATATCTGGCAGGGAAAAGAAGTTTCAAGGCAGAAAAAGGGGCTGCTTGGACATGGCAGGACTTCTGAAAGATAGGGTGTTAACAGGGAATATGACTATTGCTGGATTCTCATTTTTTTCCCTCTGTAATCTTGAAACTAAATTTATATTCATTCATTCATTAAAAAATATTAATCCTCTACTATGTCCAAGACACTGTGCTAGGTTATAAGGAGAAAATTTTGAATAAGACATGCAAACTGTCTGACAGCAGCTCACAGCCTTGTTAGAAGACAAGTGGCATAATGGAGAAAAGAAGAAGGCACCAGAGATATATGTTGGAGAGTTCTTAGGGAAATCAATGAAGGCTTCCCAGAAAAAACGACACGCAAATTGAGATTGAAAATAAAATAAGAATTAACCTGTTGAAAAGAAGGAGAGAAAACATTATCAATGAATCAAGAGAATATGGCCTGTGAAGGGAACTAAAATGTCAATAGAAAATCTTCTATCCCAGCAATTATTATTATTTCTAATATTCTATCAATTTCATGCTGAAATTTCATAGCAAATGAAATTTTATTTCATAGCAAATGAAAAGCCAATTTTCTATGCCAAGGCCATTTGCTTCCACTGACTTAACTAAACAATTACATATTTTATAAGTGTTCAGTATGAAAGCTTCTATAGTAAGCTGGTACCTCTAAAAGGTAGAAAATCCATGTGTTTGGTGTTGAAGGATGATGTGTAGTGATAAGAAAATATGCAGTATTTAATGTGTGAAGTGAAAGATAAATGTGGGGAAGTAAGCAGGAACCATGCCATAAAATGCTATGAATGCTATGGCAAGAAGTTTGAATTGTATTCTGGAAAAAAATATCAAATAAGCCTGAAAAGATTTTAAGCCAAAGAGTGCTGTATGTATAATGAGATATTTTAGAAGCATCACCCTGTCTTTGGCTGTGGTATTTAAATATTTTTGATCATGTAGCTATATTAGTAAATTATTTTAACCATTTCTCATTAATAAATAGTGTGTGTGTGTATGCATGCATACCATTCTACAAATAAATGTGTTATAAAACTTTAAGTCTGTGTTAAAAAAGAATGAAATAAAGCTCAACTAAATAATAATATTTAATGTCTTGCTAATCTTTCTGACATTTTCATTTTAGTGACCAGTATTTCAAGACAAATTATACACTTGTGATGAAGATCCTCGTTAATGAACATGAAAGTTAATTCATATTTAAAATCTTTTTAATGTTAGATTTTGGGACTCACTTTTTTCAGAGATAATTAAATCATCATTGTTTTATGCCATTTTGTAACATAGCTATGAAGAATTCACAAGGAGTAAGAAAAGTGCTCACACTATTTTTTCGTTGTGGTAGCTTCTGCTTACTTTATTAATACAACATTGTCTCTTTTTGAAAAAAGATACTTTAAGCCATCTATCCATGCTGTGGATAGATGTAAAAATTTTTCATTCTTTTGCTCTCTGGCTATATTTAAATTTCCTATTTGTTTGCTTTAATTGTATTACAAATAATAACTCAAACTGGTCAAAATCTTTTAGAGCTTGCCAACAATGTTTTATTAGTAGATTAATTGAAAGTGTTCAGTCTCCAAGTGCTGGAATTTTACTTGCCACTAACTCTTCAAAGGGTTTTATTGACAGAGGCACCTCATCTGGAATTTATTCCATTCTAGACTCCTCCCTGTTACATCTGCTCATATGCTTAAATAAAAATTAAAGATCTTGCTCTTAGTTAATTTTGTCCTGTTTTATTTGTCAGTAGTATTTTTATCTAAGTTTAATAGTATGGAATACTGGGACATGTTTTGGAGGAGACATGATTCTAAATAGATTTTAGAAAGAAAGATATTCATTAGCACAATAGTCATGCTCTTTTTTTCTGAACACAGAGTTCAGAAACTAGAAGATCCAGTTGGTAAAGTCATTCTCTCCTTATATTCAAAGATAAACCTGAGTTGACTTATATATTAAGTGATAAATAAGGAATTGTAACCTACTGTATTTCCAAGAGATGCCTAACAATGCTATAGAGAAAGTATTATTTGTTAATAATATGAAAGATCTACTTTTAATTCTGGTTCAAATCAGGAGCTTGCTCCCCCAACTTCCCCAAAAAAAGTTCTAAAATCTTTTCATACCACTAAAATGATGATTCCAACAAAGAAATCAAATATAACAAGTGTTGGACACCAGAAAAAAACAGATTACAAAAAAAAAAAAAAAGAATAGCTGGCTGAAGAATTACAGCAATGAAAATTTAAAGCAGAAAGCTGCAGCATATATATAAAAAAAAGAATACCTATGGCTGTTCACCAAAATAACTGGGATACAAGAAAGATTATAAGAAATCAAAACAATATTTCTTCACCCCCAAAAGAGGACCTCTTTGTGGCCTTCATAGAGTTTATTCTCTTCAGCACATTGGATCAAGTGTCATTATCAAAGAGTAACTGAAAACTTCAAGCTGAGTTTATATGCTTTATTTTGTTGCATAAATTATTATGGTAGATGGCATATAAAAACACGATAGTAAACATTCTTATCATTCTCAATAGATTTTCATTATCTTTATAAAATGTTGGGATTAAAAAAAAAGCCATTCAGCTATTGCTATAGAAACTATTTGTAAAGAGCCAAATTAAGCAATCATTAGAATCAAGATTTTTTTTTCTTACAGTAAGCAAAAATCTGGAAAGCAACCATACCACGCCTACCCATTATCACCACAAATATAACCTAACAGAATTCTATCTGATTGTGATATATGTTGCAATTCCACTTTGTTTACACAAAAATACTTTGAATTTACCTTGTGTTAATAGTAAAATGTAGGTACAGTCTCCTTGCTTCATATCCAAGTAGTACTGTGAATAAATCTTGAACTTTATTACTAGTAGAAAAGTGTGCCATGCTTATTTACCTGACTATGGAAATAGATATTTCTAATATTTAAAATCGATTTTAATGCCAAAATTGCCTATATCATTGGTCAAATAGTCTACTAGTCAAGCAACTCACACTTGAATCACAAGTAGCTTCAATTTCGAATGACTGATAAAATCACAATGTAGCAATGCTGTCCTCAAAGATAAATATACTAAATTGAAATGAGAAAAAAAATGAACCCAAAGCAATTCTACATAATATCTGTTCATTTACATGTTTCTGTAAATTATGTGGACATGTTTCTCAACATGCTATGTTGCCTAAAGCAAATTAAGCACATTAGATTTAAAACACATGAAAATAAGTAACATTCAGGTGTGCACTCAGTGAATTACATACTCTAACTGGGCATTAAAAGGCTAGAGAAATAGAGGTTAACAGACGACACAGAAAAAGATATATTTTGCAGGACAGGAAATGGTGCTTTTGAAAAGGCAAATAGATAAGAGGAAGATTATAAAAAGAGAAGAGGTAACCTATATGATGAGTGAATATGGATGAGAACTGGAGACAGAAATGAGAATTGGAGACAGAAATCCTTGGAGGAGTAACTGAAGATCCTGCATTGATTACCTCCATTGGGATTCTAATCTCTACTTAAAGGTTGTGTCCTGAGAATTTGAGAGATTTGTTTTTACAATAGGGCAGATCTAGCATCCAATTCCAACTGTAGTGTTAATTGTGTAATTTTATTTAAGGTACTCCTCTGAGCCCCTATTTTTCTCTTCTGCAAAATGAGAATAATAATTTTTACCTCTTAAAACTGAGGTGAAGATGTAACATAATAATAATGCGTAAATATCTAAGAAAGAGTATGAAATATGTAGGCACATATATATACTTGTTTATTTCTTCTACTTCTCATCTAAAGAGCATCTGCAATCTCCCCAGTTTTCCAATCCAATGCTTTATCATCATGAAATGAATACAACACTGGAATAAATATCAGAAGGCTGGAGATGTCATCTCAATTCACCAGTTTCCAACAGGGAGCATATCTGAGATAATGTGCTTTTCATTTGGATAGTATTATAGACAGAACATGTGGATAGTATCTATAGTATCTATTTATAGTCAGGAAACAAAAAACATTGTGGTAAGATAACAGTATTTGTTGAATTAAACTGAATTTGTTAAATAAAAATGATAAAAATTCCCTGTTCATAACAATCAGTAGAAAAAACAATAAATAAATTTGCGTAGGTTACTTTGAATTAATACAACAAAGTTCATTGAACACCTACTAAACATAAAATTCTTTAATAAATTTTACAAAGATGAATTCAAAGTTTTTACCTTAAAGGACCTTAAACTAAAAAGAAAAAAAAAAACAGAAGAACTACACATAGCTAAACATATATATGCATGGTCAAATGGGATTGCTCAGGAAAACGTGTCATGTAATGAGCTGATTAAATCCCTGTCTGTTCAGTCTATCTATAGAATTTACCGAATACCTGTGTGTATAAGCAAGGGTTCAAGGACATTGTCTATTTTATCATCAAGGCTAGAAATAGTCTGCTTCTATACCTATAACTAAACTGATTTTTTGGGGGCTGTACTAGATTTTTCTTAAGCCCCAGAGTAGGACTTTTACCTGTATGTATTTAGTTTTGTTCTATATTATTCTTTGAAGCTCTTATTTAATTTTTCAAAAGGAAATACAAAAGAAAGTGATAGATTAAATGTACCCTGAAAGAGTCAATCAATTATAACTTGAATTCCACATACTGTTAAATTTGTTTCTTCATGTTCCAGAATAAGATGGAAGAAAAATTAAAATGACAAATTTTTTTTTGAAGCCAGTGGGACTGTGTTATGACCATGTAAATGATAGCACTTGATACTCCATCTCAAATAATAAGTTAATAATGAGCATTTTGAATATTATAAAACCTTAAAGAACCTCTGTGAGTACCTAAACTTAAACAGAATTTGGAGAATCAGGCCCAGCACTGCTAATCATATTCATTTCTGACAAAACAATGACTGAAATAAAGGAAGGAGATTAATTGTTATTAGATAACAACCATGTAAATTAAATATCATTATCAATATTTTTTAATAATACAATTTAGGCAAAGAGAATTTAAGTAGCATAATCAGAACCACAAAGCTAGATATGAACAGTCACATTTCCTATCCTTTTTACTACATCAGTGCTTTTAAAATTTACCTGATTAAAGAAGAAATCCTCTTGGATACAACTTGAAAATAAAATTCTCATGCCTCTTCTTTAGAAATTATGATTTGATAATTCTAGAGTTAGGCCAGGAATCTGGGATTTTAATGAAATATATCCTAGGTCATTTAATCACCAGGTAAGTTTTGGAAATACGGTGCCATGTCATGATGTAGAGGTGGGCCCAGAAATCCTTTCTGGGACTTTTATTTGCTCTGTGGCCCCCTACTCTCCACCTCTTTTTGGAGGATTCCCTTAGGACTCACCTCTTGACATAACCGACTCTCTGGGCAACAGTTTGACACCTGAGTATGAATTTATAGTGTTTCCTCTCCTGGGGAGTTTGGATTTTTAGCTTTAGCTCAGGATATGGGAGGAAAGGCTCTGCTTTATGGTTAGGGAATAAAATATTAAAAAAAAAAACTGGCAGGTGAAGAATGTAAGAAGAATGAATAAAGAGTTATTTTAGGACCCTTGAAATCACAGCAGAGGATAGGCAACCTTCTATTCCTATGTTTAAAACTGTTCTGAGTTAAATTAAGAATGCAAAGAATGATTATGTGATTAGAATATTTTTTTGTAGAAATTCAAGTATTCATTTGGAATTTATACTTTAGAAAGATTGAGGCTAAAATATAATGCAAAAATAGAAAGTCATGATGCTGATGGGAAAATGCAAAGATTTCCTCATGAATACAATTCTTACATCTTAGCTATAAGAAGCACACATATTTCTGGTATAGTACAAAAGTCACTAGTTGAAATGATAATTGGATGTTATGGTTTATGGTAAAGCGTTTAATCAGCTCAAGAGTTCAATTACCAGTGTAGTAGGAGTACTACCCTTTCTGTTTTGCAAATCAATAAGTTATTTATCTTTTCCTATACCCTATGGAGTAATGCTAGATATACTTATAAAAATAATACTGATGGAATAAATTATGTTTTGATGTAGCATGCAAATACTGTAGATATAAGCTGAAATGAAATGGGAAGGAGGAAAGTTCACATTCAGTCCAAGCAATAAACTGTAAGTGCCGTATCAGACAATAAAGATATTTTTTTATCGCAGATGCCATAGTTCATGCTGAAATAATTATGTTCAGTAGATTTTTTTCTAACTATAGTATATTTCTAGTGATACATGGTAACCATAAAGCCATAACCCTGAAGTGTGCAGTCTACTGAAAAATACAATCTGAGTTGTTGATATATGTTGCTGATTCTAATACTGTGGTCACAAAAAATATCCAATTAATTATTCATATCTAATGAATGGATTGTACATAAATGAGTAAAATTTTGTTTAATAGAATGGTGGTTATTTGGAGGTTGACCACTTAAATTCTGCAGTGAGACTGCCTACATCGTAATCTTGTCGACATTACTATCTCAATGTCCTAGAGATAATCATTTAACCTCTGTGTCTTATTTTCCATTTCTATAAAATAAGAAATGTATGTATATATTTCATAGGTATTGTGTTTGCTTAATGAGATATAGACAATATATTTATATATTAAGTTAGGGTCCCAAAGGAAATATACATGAAACATTCAAATTAGGATAACTGAAGAGAAAATTATTAAAAAAGATTAATAACAAAGATGTGGAGTTTAGAGGAATCAATAGGAATGTGCAGGAACTGTGGCAAATAACTGCAGTTCTGTCACTACCCTAAGATCCAAAGAGACAAGAAAAAGGGGTCTCACCGTCCCACCCAACTTGTAGGCCCATCCAATGTGCTTCCAGAAACTTTTCCATATAAACCGCCTGTCTTGGCTTATGCTGCAGACTTTCCTAAAAGCTCTAAGGTTCAAAAAGTGCCAAACAAGCAGTATATGGCTTCAGCGTGCCCTGTACCTCTTGCTAAGTGGCCCCAAGGCTAGTCCTATCAGCAGCTGGCTTTGGTTCACAGCTTAGCTTCTTCCAAGTACCTCCAAGCTCAGCACAAGTGGCAATCATCTACAGATCACTTTGTAGCTCATACTACTTGGCTCCAGGCAGGGCACAGATAGCAGCTGACATTAATGAGTAACAAAGCCCCTCCAAGAGGTCCCAGAACCAACATACCTGGTGACCAACTTCAGACCACACAAGAATACCACCCAACCACCTCTATAAATGACACACCCCAAGGGCAAACTCAGTAGACTTTGGAGCCTATTAAAGCAAATTCTGCTCTGTAGGGTTCAACCTTTCACAAGAGTTCTCCACCTTAGTCATGGCCAGTATTCACAACCAAACAGCCAGAGGTTCAACCCCTTTCACTGACATGCAAACAGCAATCATGGCTCAACTACAGGAGGTGGGTACACACAACCCACATAAGGGACACATCTGGAGCACCTGGCTCAGGTGACCAGGGAGACTTCACAACTGGGCTACACAGGTCACCTACTACATAAGGCCACTCTACTAAGAACAGGAAACATGGTAGCTCTACCTAATATATAGAAACAAACACAGGTGTCAGCCAAAATTAGGAGACAAAAAACATGTCCCAAATGAACAATCAGAACAAAGCTCCAGATAAAGAATTAAACAAAAGGAAGATGAGCCATTTACTAAGTGCGGAATTCAAAACACTGATTATAAGGATCTCAGTTAGAACTTCAACAAAGAGATAGGAGATATAAAACAGAGATAGAAAACATAAAAATGAACCAGTCATAATTGAAGACTACAACAAATAAAATGAAGAGTATATTATAGGGAATCAACAATAGATTAGACAAAGCACAGGATCTAATTGGCACTTTGGAAGATAAAGTAGCAGAAAACATCCAATCAGAACAGCAACAAGAAAAAAGAATTAAAAAAAATAAAGATAGTTGAGAGGCCTCTTGGGACAATATTGAATATACCAACAGTCACATCATAGGAGTACCAGAAGGAGGAGATAGCAAGGAACTGAAAACCTATCGAAGAAATAAAGATGGAAAACTTCCTGGCGAGGAAAACATCCAAACAAGCCCAGGAAACACAGAGTTTCAAACAACATAAATCCAAACAGGTCCATACTAAGACAGATCATCATTAAAATGCCAAAAGTTAAAGACAAAGAGAGAATCTTAGAAGCAATAAGAGAAAAGCAGTTATCTACAAAAGAGCTCTCATAGGACTGTCAACTTATTTCTCAGCAGAAACTTTGCAGGCCAGTGGGGATTGGAATTAAATATTCAAAGTGATGAATAGCAAGGTCCTACAACCAAGATTCTACCTAGCAAAGTTAGTTATCATTTAGAATAAAAGAACAGATAAAAAGCTTCCAAGACAAGAAAAGCCTAAAGGAGTTCACTATGGAACCACTACTACAAGAAATGTTAAAGGGATTTCTTTAAGAAAAAGAAGGAAATAAAAAGATCAAACATACAAATAATAAAATGGCAATAATTACTATCTATCAATATACTTTAATTGTAAATGGATTAAATGCTCCCACCACAAGACATAGGGTGGCTATAGGAGACTCACATATGCTGCCTACAGGAAACTCACTTCAGATTGAAGGACACATAGACTAAAAGTAAAGAGATGAACAGATATTTTATGAAAGAAAGAGCTGGGATAGCAAAACTTATACAAGACAAAACAGACTTTAAAACAAATATTTTTTCTAGAGACAAAAGAATTCAGTAATTCCACTTCTTGGTATTTATCTGAAGAAACCCAAAACCCCAATTTGAAAAGACATATGTATCCATATATTCATTGTAGCATTATTTACAATAGCAAGATATGGAAGCAACCTGTGTTCATAAATAGATGAATATGTAAAGAAGTGGTATATACATACAATGGTATATTACTCAGCCATAAAAGAGAATAAAGTCTTGCCATTTATGACATCAATGACTTTAGAGGGTATTTATTATGCTAAGTAAAATCAGTCAGACAAAGAAAGATAAATACCATATGATTTACTTATATATAGAATCTAACTAAATAAATAGATGATAGATGATAGATAGATAGATAGATAGATAGATAGATAGATAGATAGATAGATAGATAGATAAAATAACAAAACCAAAACAAAATCATAGATACAGAGAATATTTTGATGGTTGCCACAGGGGGTTTGGAGAATGGCTGAAAAAGGGAAAGGGATTTAAGAGATTCAAACTGTTAGTTACAAAATAGTTATGAGAATGTATGCCATAAAGAATATACTCATTAATATTATAATAGCTAGGTATAGTATCATATAGATACTAGATTTATCAAGGTGATCACTTAATAAGTTATATAAATGTCAAGTCACTATATTGTATACCTGAAACTAATATATTGTATGTCAACTGTAAGTGAAAAATTTTAAAAATATGTAAATAAATACAATAAAAGAAGAAGGAATCTCTGGAAACTGAAAAGAGAGCAATGTTATGAGTAACCATTGTGTTTCAGAGAGATAAGATTTATTCTGGTTGCTTAGGGCAATAGTTCTCAAATTTTGTAGTCCCAATATCTTTCTATGTTTGTAAACATTATTAAGAACTTCAAAAATCTTTTATTTATGTGAGGTTATAGCTCTTGGTATTTATCATTTTGGATATTAAAATGTAAATTTAAAAAAATATATATATTAATTTATTCACAGATAATAAACTCAGGATCAGCATACTTTTTCTGTGAAGGGCCAGGTTGTAAATATTTTCAGCTTTGTGGACAATAAAGTCTCTCTTACAGATACTCAATTCTGCTGTTGCTGCACAAAAGCAGCCATATATATGTAAACCAATGAGAGTTAGTCTATTCCAAAGAAAATTTTATTTACAAAAGTAGCAGGTAGACTATAAGTAGGCTTCAGGTTGGATTTCTTTCATGAGCTGTATTTTGGCAACTCCTGATTAAACCATTAACATAAACTTGTTAACTTGCTAAACCTTTTAACATAAATGGCATTTTTAAAAAAATTAACATTTTCCAATTTGGTAAGAAAAGAGAATTGTTTCTCATTTTTTTTTCATTTTTAATGGCTATTTTAATAAGAGAGCTAATTGTCATATTTTCTTCTGCAATATAAGAATAAATATTACAATATTATTTCATTATAATATTATTTTGGTTGAAATATGTGAAGAATATCTGGTCTTATCCTGATGTATGTTGAAAATACAGGAATATTTTAATAATCTTTGGAGATAATTACAGATATTCTTCTTTGATACTGCATCAAAACTCAACTGGTGGTTGTTTTTAAAGATTATTTATAAAATGGAATCTAATATAACTTCAATATGCACTTAAAATTATTTTACTTTAATTACCACTGCTTTTCCTTTTACATTAAAGGTCATTGTTAACATATTGTTTAGTGTAGTAATGCAGAGCTACCAAACATTGATATGTATTGTTATATAATATTTTAAAATCACATTGATTGATATTATCATTTATCTCAACAGAAAAGTCTTTCAACTATTGAGAAGATACCAAGCTTTTCCAATATTCTAATTTTTACTTGAAAACTCTAATTTTATCTCTGACAACAAATACTGTCCCTGTTTTTGTCTTAAGTGGCAGCCTCACTTTATTCATTTTCAAGGTAGTATTTGCCAAAAGTCTAAATCTGAATAACCATAGTTTGTAAGTCAGTTCTTTTAAGCAAAAATAAAGCATTTAGTTCAGACTGTTTATCAGACAGTTGCCCAACTGCTATTCTTCAAGGCAGTCCTCAAACTTTCGTATGTTTTATGTGCATTTGCCATTTCATTACATAGAATATATTACAAAGATATGTATGTAAAACTAAAAATTTCAAGATTTTTATTGCTTCATGAAAACATTGTGATAAATACAAAACTGTTGTTAGTGTGGTTGGGTGTCACTGCCTTCACTTTTACTAAGGTACCAACAGTTTTACTTGTTATTATTTTTTTTACCACCAGTACATATGTCAACAAAGTGAAAAGGCAAATATTATTTTTACACTATTATAAAAATACTTTGGCCCCACATACTACTTTAAGGGGTCTTGAGTAGCCCCAAGGGTTCATATACCACACTTTTAAGGACTGTTGTTCTATATTTTGCAAATGAGCAAACAATGAGACTCCAAGAAAAAAAATAGTTTGGTGTCAAAAACCCATAACTCCCTGTGACAGAATCAAGTCAAGAATTTGAATTTCCTAAGTGTAACTGAGAGTCTTGTCCAGAGTACTCCGTCATCTCATTTGTATACTGAGAAATCTTAAAATACTTGTCCTATTTACCTGGGAAGATTGTCGTGAGTGTCAAAATGGGGAAATGACCTTTAAAAATTTTAAATCCCTACTCATTTTCAAGGTTCTAACAATAATTTCAGTCTCAATACTTCTACTTACTGCTTTGTTCTTTTGAAGCATAAGTTTGCTCTCTAGGGACAAATGTACAATTCTACAGAAGGACAAAGCGGTGAAACAATTCAGTTAATCCAGAAAATCAAGTGGTTTGTTTTCAAATGACTATATTATTACTTTACAATTCTTTATTTTCTTATAATTAGACACTGATCTTCTAATTACCAAATGTGATAATGATGTACTGCTTTTATTGTTCAAAATTGTTTTAGAAGTGTTACTTAGTATTTCAAAATTAAAGAAAAATGTTTCCATGCAGTGATCCCACTGAAACATGGAAAATATTATGTAAATTAAAGTAAGTCAGGTTTCATGCTTAAATTTTAGCAGGAATTAATATAAAAGTAAATGTTCCAACAAAATTTTAAATTTAACTAAAACTATTATTTTCATACTATAACTACTCATTTCACCAAGAAACAAAATTATGAGCAAATAATTAATTGTACCTCTACTTATAAAAAGTAATTTTTATCTTTCCATACCTTCTATAACTATAAATATAACATTAATATTTTTATAAATTGTTACATGCACATTTCATAATTCATCTTAATTTTTAAATGCTAATTTTAAACTAAAATTATTTACCACTAAAATTATTTATTTATTGAGATACCAGTTCAGTGTTAGCAGAGTTGGTTAGATTTTGTCTGTGATATCAAGGTGACTGGGCTAAGATAATGCTGTGGATTCTATAATCTGAGCGATCTCCCTACTATACCTAACCTTTATGAAGGTTTCTGTCTGTTAAAAATACAACATGAATTTCCCTTATTCCATTTAATACTGTATATGGTCTTATCTTTTTTCAGATATCAGACTCAAATCTTCAGTTAGTTTTCCCCAGGCTCCACCTTGCCAAATTATAACTTATAAAAGGAAGTAAAAATGGTGACTCCTGGGTTAACACCATAACATTTAATGCTATATAAGCTGTCAAATTGTTGCTAAATAATTTATTGGTGCACAGAAACCTCGGCATTAGTCCTTTTGGAGTCATTGCCTAGCAGTATGCTGAAGTGGTTACTCTCAGCCACCTGAAGCAGGAAGAGCCAGAGTGCAATTAGAAACTTGATTCTGCTATAGTGACAATCCAGAGAAGTAAAATTCTGTTCCCAAGTGCAATTGTTAACTTTGGTCAAAGCCTATAATTTAATAAATGATGGTCAAATAATGGCCAAAGCCAATGGTTTACAAAGATGATAGTTAAATTATGGTCAGAGATTTAGAAACCAGGAAGATTCTGATTGTAATGGTTACTTTTTTGTGTTGACTTTACTAGATCATGGAGTACCTAGATATTTGGTCAAATGTTATTCTGACTGCCTCTGTAAGAGCATTTTTGGATGAGATTGACATTTGAATTGGTAGACTGAGTAGAGCAGATTGCTCTCCCTAACGTCAGTGGGCCACTTCCAGTCAACTGACAACTTGAGTAAAATTAAAAAGACTAAGTTACAGGGACCTTTGCTATCTAACTAGTTGAGCTGGAATATTAGTCTTTTCCTAACTTCAAACTAGAACTCACATCATTGTACAAGGCCTTTCAGTACAAGGCCTCTGAACTTGTACTGAAGTTTATATCGTCAGTTCTCCTAGTTCTCAGACCTTCAGATTTTGACTGGAATTTACACCACTAACTCTCCTAAGTCTCCAGTTTGCCAACTACAGATCTCAAGACATCTGGGTCTCCATAGTCATGTGAACCAATCCTAAAGGATATCTATAATATCTATCTCTCTTTCTCTCTCTCTCTACATTTCCTTCTCTCCTTTTCCCTTTCTCTCCCTTTCTCTTTCTCCCTCTCTCTCTCTCTGTCTCTCTCTCTCTTTTGCTTTCCCTGCCTTCACCCAACCCCAAGCTGGATTGGCTGAGAGTTATTTTTTATTATGTACTCTTAGACTTTTGTATACTTCTGACTCTTTTTTAGATATAAGGTAGAGAAAATGTCATAAAGAATCATTAATAAGAATTGAGAAAGGTCATCAACAAAAGCTACAATAAATTTGTCAACTAGCTAGAACTAATTTGTTTATTTTAATAAAAATTTATGCTATTCTCTAAGTATGGTAGATTTGTGAAGTTAATATATCTGGAGTGGTTAAAAATCAGATAGATTGTTTATATATCTTAAAATTTTTGTTTGAGTTCATTAATAAAACATGTTACTTCTATTTATGTTATCATAAATAGTAATAATATTTAATATATAATAATATATAATAACATCAATAATAGTAATAATATTTTTTTGCCTTTCTTTGAATATGTATTATTGGGATTTATATCTGGTCATCTGGCTATAGCTATATACAATCTAAAATTCATGTATATAGGTCAAGAAAAAAAATGATTGCTAGTTTCCAAAATAAGCATTATAGTGTAATGACTGAAATTTGATGCTGCTGAGACTGGATACATATTTATATCATATCAGAGATATATTCTGATGCCTTGGGATTCCCTACAATATAAATAGAAATTACAGTTGCAATGTTTATGAAAGATTGGAAGAATTCATTCAATAAAAGAAGTCAGTATAGATTCCAGATACTGGAATAAGGAGATGATCTTTAATTTTAAATTTGGCTTGTATTTAAAACCAACTTAGTGAAACTGTTATTTTATTTTCTGAACTCTTTAGATATTATATTTTCTAATTTAAAAATTTGCTTTTTGAAATGTAAAATTGGTCTGTTTTTCAATAATAATGCATCACTATTATTTTAACATTTAGTTTGTAAGTAGAAGTAATATTCTATTAAACATTTTAACATAAGGACATAAAAACTATACATAACTATACCACTACAAGTTCTTTTTGCTATCATTTGAGTGTTTTTTTTTAAATGTCCCTCTCAGACATTTTATTTACTTAGTTATAATATAGCACATTATAACACACACACACACACACACACACACACACACACACACACATATATATTCTTGATAATATCATAAGCATGTGTCATGTGTGTAAGATACACAGGCTTACTATCTGTTTTAATAGATTTATAACATCCACCATAATTTTAAATTTTAATTTTATTTTTTCAAATAGAGATTGGCCTCTTGAAAAATGTTTTTGTGAGAAATCAGAAGAGGAGCTTAGAAGTTATTTTTTTAAGATAAGATGTATGACAAAATAAGTAGACATATATAAGTGACCAACATAGGTCACATGATAAGACTTTTTGTGTAAAATATTCTGTAAGGATTATTGAGACAATTCTTATTCATAAATTTAATTTGATTCAGAATAAAGTAAAAATAATGAGGGTCATATATCTGTTTGCTCAGCAAATACGTACTGAGTACCAACTAAATTTAAAATATTGAGCTGTGACTGAGTAAATCTCCCACAGAGAAAACATAAAGAAAAACCAGAAAAAATAGTGCCTTTAGAGTTTATATGCAAGAAAAGCATGTATAGATCCGACATTATGCTCATATAAAAACCTTAATTAATAAAAAATAAAGTAACTAGAATGCTATATATGGCACAGATCATAATATCGGTTTTCAGAAGAGAAAGAACATTTTTTAAAAAATGTGTATAGCATTTATGCAAGCATGAGGGGTTAGTTGAATATTTTATACTAAACCCATGAGGTTTTACAAAATTTGAGTACTGGGAGATAGAAGATGGAGGGAAGATAATTTCAGACAGAAAAAAATGAATAAAACATTAATACAGATAGAGAAGGAAATCACAGAAGATATAAGCAGAACAGTAAGTTCAAGGATTTAAAATAAAAGCAATGTTGCTTTATTAGTATAAAAAATGATGACAAAAGCTTATTTGATAAACAAAAAGAATGCATGCATGAATGAATACACATAAATAAATAAAAATATTAACTTAGGAGATAATAAAATAAGGATGTTTAGGAATTCTGAAGAAGTATCTTAAGAAGTGAGAGTGATATCTCAGGTGGAATGGATGTTGATAGTGAATCCCTGTTTTCTTTTTTAGGCAGTAAACTGTTTAGCAGCAGAAACTTTATCTTCTCTTTTTTAATGTTATATTGAAAACACTGAGTGATTAGAACTCAGAGGTAAATCTTGCAGAAAGAGAACAAAATTAATACACTTGCATTTTTCTAGAAGGTTGTCTTTAGTTATTTATAAAACTATATAGTTTCCATAGGAAAATGATGACTAGAAGAATCAATAAGATCAATAGATATCATCAGTGATATACTAGAGTAAGCAATTTTATATGAGAAAATATGATATAAATAATGTAACCATATTTATTTTACCATGACATTTCAACTTAGAACTGAAAAACTGAATAAATGATGATGGTTACAGATTATGGGCAGTGGAAGGCGTGACTTTTGAATTCTGGGTTATGATGCTGGTGGTGGTAGGGTGTTTTATAAGATTTAAAGATTCTTTTGATGGCAGGACAGGACACAATAACACTGGAATAGATAAAAGGTAGAACTCTTTGTTACTCCCCAACTTGGACCTCACACACAGGAGCTTCTACTTAGGGATAGGATACCAGCAAGCTAGAACTGTAGGAGGCAGTTAAAGTATGGCAGGTAGGTGGGGTTAGCTAGGTTTTTCAGGCTCCTGTGGATTGGCTAATTTGAATAATTTCTCTGGCTCCTGAGTTCAGGGGTTCTCCCTAGTTGTATATTACCCAGTCTCAGAAAGATTAGGGCTCATACACAGTGGTCTAGAAAGTGAAAAGGAAGTAGAGTTCAGACTTTATTACCTGCTCAAGAAGAGTACTGACTGCGCTTTCATCAGAGATTCAAAACTGAGTCAAGATAGCATTCAAAACACAAAACTATTTTACACAGGGTCTTGTGTGAATCACAGGTTGCATTGGAGGAGGTGGATAGAATTGTCTCATGTGTCATGTATTAGAAGGAAAGGGTCTGTGCATTAGTTCTGGTTTATATGTGAAAGGAGATTTTTTTTGCGTGTGAACTATAGTTTATGGATGAGTTATGCCCTTCAGCTGAGTTATCAAAAGAGGTGGCTGAAGTTTTTGAGAAGAGTTTCTCTTTACAAGGCATTTGCTTAAAGGTAAAAGAATGTCAGTCTTTGGTCAAATCTTCCTCATATTGAAAATAACCCAAACTGCAGGGGGATGTGTCACCTGGGAATGAATGGACATAGTGTTTTGGTGACTGCTTTAAGAACAATGGGATGCAAAGCTCAGTGCAGGCAGTTTGAGAAGCACTTAGGAGACTTTTCAAGGTCTCTGCCCTTGAGTTTACAACTTAGTTTCATATTGTCATAAAATACTTGATGGCAATTGTCATGGTGAAGTTATTCCCCAAGCTCTATAAAATCTACTTTATAGTTCCCTGAAACTTCTCCATGTAATAATAATTATTGGCTTATAATTTTTCTTTTCTCTAATAGCTCCTTACAGTTAAAATGGTTTTAATAGTATTATTTCTCTGACAAGTCTCATGGGTATTTTATAGAAGTTGATATTGGTTTTCTGAAAATCACCTAAACAGTGTTCAAAATAAATAGATGAGCACCATCCTCTTGATATCCCATAGCTCTTGATATCCCACCGTCCCCTTGATATCCCACAGGGAACCATTGCTTCCTCATGTATTTTGCCAGGAAAGCACTGACTTACTAGTCCTGATGGCACTGTTATAGCATCATAACCTCAAATGTCACAAGGGTAGCCTGAAGACACTGATCTCTTTGAAGCTACCTAAGATTTAGGGTTTGGCAAGATAAAAATCCTATGCCATGCAAACTATCCAAATAGGTTAAACACTTCCTAGTTAAGGTTTGAAATCAAGATTTCACTCTGTTCTTTTCATGATTTGAGACAGAAATAGGGCATTGCATTATGATAACTAAAAGACATGACCATATGCATAAAAGATGAATATGCAATTCATGGAATGTTCAATAGTTTTCTAAGAACACAGTAGGTGGCTATTCTGTTTAGGATAGACTAAGGGACTACACCGGAGGAAGGAAATTATATTAAAAAGCTTATCTTAATTCATGAATGATAGGAGCTTTTCTCCTGAACTTACTGGAAAGGAACACATATAATTCAAACTCCAGTGCAGGGATGTGCCAGCCAGCTGAGAGACATTTGGGTTTGTCAGTTAGTATGAGTAGAGTGTATTTCCTGGTATTTATACCACCCACTGTCTTTCATAATGAATCAAGCTTAGATTAGATTCTGTTAACTTTCAGATATAAATATTAGCACACACTCATTTTTTTTGTCAAAGAGAAACAGGAGGGGAGAGAAAACATTGCTTTTATAGGTAAGATTGTTATTGAGAAAATCACACAGTTAAACTCGTCCTCCATGGCTTGTCTGCCATACTTTGTATGTATACCATGAATAGTAACCTTATAGCTCACTCTCAAGTTCAAATTGAGTATTATGATAAGAGTCTTAAAATAGCTTTCAGAAAATGAATATTATCTGATTTCATTTATAATATCACTGTTCTTAACCACTATTGAGCCGGTTATTTATTTATAAGAATAGATTGGCCCAGATACTAAGAAAGGTGAAAAAATTTCTAAATCTATGAGGTTTTTTCCTGGACAGGCTTGCTATTCTCACCAAAATCAGAATTTTTTGTCTGAAAAAAAAAATTCCCCACAATCAGCATACTCTATATGCTCTGCAATTTCGCCTGAATCTGTGACTAAGGTCATCGATGTCACTGCAAGGCAGTTCAACCTCTCCTCCCTAAACATGTTTCCTTTGTCTCTCAGTGGTGGTTTTTTCCTCAGAGGACACCCCCCAAATTCTTGCACCCAGGGAATTCTAAAACTGTGTATTCTTACAAGGACTAGTCACTATATGAAAGCTACCCCTAGAAAAGGAATACGTCTCAGTCAAAGCAGCTTCCTTTGTCTGAGGGACATTCCTGGCCACTGCTTTGAACTCTCAAAGTCAGTATCCATTCCTCAGTCCTGAATAGAATGAGGGTGGCTGTGATGGCCTTTTCAATATGTCAACTTGGATAAGTCATTGACTTTTTAATCAAATAAACTGTGTGTTGCTGTGAAGGTACTTTGCAGATGTGATTAAAGTTCATAATCAGTTGGCTTTAAGTAAAAGCAATATCCTCAGTGGTCTATGGACATGATTCGCCCACTTGAAAAGCTTTGAAAACGAAGCTGAGGCTACCTTGGAAAAGTGAGAAATTTCTATCTGTGGACAGCAGCTTCAGCCCATGTGTGAGATTTCCAGCCAGCCCTTCCTGATAACCTGTCCTGCAATCTTTCCTAGTCAGCCGCTACAATCACAGAAGCTAATTTCTTGCATCAAACCTCTTTTTATATATCTCCTACTGGTCCTATTTCTCTGGTTGAACACTGCCTGATAGAGTGACAAACCATGACTTCCATTCATAATATCCATTTTATTTCTTTAGTAATTAGAGTTATTTCCCCATACCAGGATGGTGACACCTATCTTTTCCTTCCCTATGGTTCTCTTTGCATAAGAGTCTAAATTGAGTTTGTGGGTTCCATAGATTACAGTTTAGTGGGAGTTTTGCTCTGTCCCCAGATTAGAGTAAAATCATGTGCTGCTTAACAATGGGGATACATTCTGAGGAATGAATTATTAGTTGTTTCATCATTGTGTGACCATTGTAGACTACACTTATGCAATCCTAGATGGTATAGCCTATATAATTGTCTGTGCTATACTTTTACATGACTGGCAGCTCAGTAGGTTTGTTTATACCAGCATTACTTCACACACTTGAATGAGAGTGTAATGAAAGTGTAAGCCCTGACAGTTGGCTTTTCTTTCTGTAAAGCAAGTGCCTGACTTAAACTTTGATTACTGAGGTAACCACTTAAAAGAGGCATCCATTTCAATGAAGGCAATCTCAAAAAGACACATTTCCAGCCACAGTACCAAATAAAGAGTAAGGACCCCTGCTCCTCTGTTTTAGAAGATCCTTTGTTTTAGAGATCTTGATTGATTTCTATAACTGACCATTTGGGCTACTTGTTATTTTTATTTCTTCTTACACTTTAGATTCCCACTCTTATATTTTAAATTCACCAATAAAGAGTGAGCCTTGGAAACTCTAGGCCCCCACCTTAACCCCAATAAAAGCAGAACCCCGGGTCCATTCCTCCCACCCTAAGACCTTGCTCTGTGCCCTGTGCAGTGCCTTATATGCCCCAGGGCCTATCATAATAAATTTTTTCTTCAAAGTTTTCTAACAGTTATTGCTGAAGGGTGTCTTACAGTTGTAATAAGAACTAAAAGCATTGGTCCAGTTGTAACATTGTTTTAGAAAAGGGAGATGGTCTGTGGAAGGTTTACAAGGAGCCCAGGTAAGTGCCTGCAGCATATCTAGCAGATTGCATTATGGTCCATAGACTCGGACCAGCACAAAACAGTAATGCATTGAGCTGTGATGTTTGATGCCTATAAAGTACTCACTAGGTGACAGGAATTTTTCAGCTCTATTATAATCTTAAGGAATCATCATATAAACAGTCTGTTGTCACCAAAACATTATTATGTGGAGCATGATTGTATTCCAAGCCTGGGCATGGAGCCTAGAACTATGGAGGAGTGAAGCACAGATTTTCCAAGGGAGTCACTGGGAATGATGATAAGTGGAATCATTCCTACTCTTGTTTTTTCCATGAGCATAAATTTTACATGTTGGGGACATAGAACCATAAAATAATTGTTGATTCAAGGTACATGGTATATCCTGGTAGATGGCTTTCCATCCTCTCAGACACCATCTCCAAGATGACATCTCACCTGTACCTGTAAAACCTGTAAATGATTATTCTATCGCTCTATTAGATTGGCAGCTTTGGGGTGGTGTAATAAGTATAGAGAAAACCAATGGATAACCTGGTCATGTACTCATTTCTATAATATGAATCCCTTGGTCTGATATATGAGGTCATGTGATATTATGTATTTGTAGATCAAACATGTTTTAAGTTCTCTGAAAGTTGTGCTGATTGAGGTCTGGGGGCAGGAAAGATAGATACAAACCTGTGCTAAATATAGTCAAAATGGATTGTAGATATTTCAGGGTGAAATGATCTAATTTATCAACTTGCTACAACAAAGATGGTTGGTTTCTTTAAGGATTAGGGCCATTTCAAGGGTTTAGCATTGATTCTTTTTTTCTGGAAGTTGGCTGTTCAGCATCAGAGTAGCTAGAGAAATCACGGTGAGTGGGAATACATTCCAGTGGACCTATGTACAACCTCCATTCCTGACACGATGGCTACTCTGTTCATAAGCCTAGGGTACCAGCATTGGAGTGGCAGATGTCAGAGGTGGGCTGATAGCAACTGGTTGAGACATTTAGTTTACTCATATATGAAATGCCTTTTCCATGGTAGATGCTGTCAAGCTTTGTGCCTACTCCCATAGTATGTGTATCTTCCCTAAAACTTAGTCCTCAATCTCCCAATTTTTCTGTTTCAAAGCCCTTGCCTAACCAAACAAGCTATTGTACACTGTCCATGAGTTTTCCTATACTCTTATCTAAGAGTGTTTCTTTTTCCACACAAATTGGATGATCAGGTTCACTGACCAACACCCTGCCTATTAGCCCCTAACCCATCTTTCACAGCCATATATTAGTAAGACTGACCTGCAGCCATAGTTTTCTTTTCAGCTTCCACTTACATATTGAGCTGACTCTCCATGATTCACACCTATTTTTTTCATCTTCTCTAAACTGTTCATAAAAGAACCCTTCTCCAAAATGGCCATATATCTGAATTACAGGATAAGCAAAGGTGCAATTGTAGAGAAACATGGAAGTTTTAGCCACCCAGTCATGCAACTTATTTGTATTCTCTGGCTATGTTTGACCTTCATCCCAAATGTACTACTTACATCTTATGGAAGATATTGGTGGGCTTGTTCAAACTTATGTTTTAGTGGGTCAAAAAGGATCTATCCCATGATGAGCATTCTGGCTACATGAACTCTTAATGCCTATTGGCCAAGTATCTAATCTCAATAAGGGCCCAGTCAATACTACAGGCTATTTTCTGTATGGTATAAAATGATCTGTTACAAATTTCATTGTCCAGAATCCTACAAGTTCATATTGTGATTCTTCTATTGGTACTTGCAATAAATGCCACAGATATTTTCCCCAGGTCTTGTCAAGGTCTCCATGGTACTTGCCATACTTTCTACAAAGCATCTCTAGTTTTTAGTGGGTCTGACACCCTGTTTGCCATTTTGTCATTGCCATTTGTTTTGATAATTACACTGCTTCTGTCAGTTAAGCATCACCATCTGATTTCCATTATTTTTAAACACCATGATCCCCATTGCTATCAGGGAGCCCTCTCATGTAACAGCATCTACTGTCATTAGCCTTGGCTTCCAGAGAATGGTCACCTATCTCTCTCAGCCTTTTGGTCATTTCTTCCCCTGTCTGCCATGGCAGTTCTGGAATTTCTATTTCACTTCACGTGGGTCTGTGCTTTCTCCAAACCTCTGAAACCATGTTGGCAATGCATTAGTGCCATCTTTTGAGATTTTTTCTCCCCACCAGAATGTTAAATTATATATTACCATAGAGTACTCCCATATCAATAGACTCTTCTTTATCCAACTTTATATTCTGGCCCATTTCCCTGTGTTTCAACACCCTAATGTTAAATATTGGATGAATTTCATGAGTCAATTTTTAAACTGCTGGTAGCTTGAAATCTATCATAGTGTGAGTATGCATCATGCAAATCAGCAAATGCTACAAATCAGAGCTTTGCCCATTTGTTTGTTTGATTTTCTTCTCAGATGACTGTTAAACATTCGGCAGAATACCACTGAAATTGATCATCCCTAGTCACCAGGAAGTGAGTAACTTAAATCTCAGAGGGTTCTAGATCATTTAATTTTTAGTGTACTTACCCAGATAACCCCACTCAATGTCTCAGAGTCCTATTACTACCTAGTTAGGTCTCTGATCTTGGTGTATCTACATTTCAAAGGCTGAGAATTTCACCTCTCTTATAACTCTCCTACTATGAAAAGAAAGACCTATTTTTGAAGCTTTTTCTCATTTGGCTGAAGAAGATAAAAGCATCTTTTTTTTTCCTCTGGCAAAAAAAGCTCTCTTGCCAAGAAAGACCAAGAATTTTAAATTATGACTAAACACCCTCAATCTTCAATTGTTTTTCTCTAATGTATAAATTGCTCTAGCAACAGCTATATATGGTCGTTACAATTACTACTTTTCTGTACTTCTCAGTTGTTTGAGATATTACACCTGACAATGAATTTCCTCTTCTCATTGTCCCAACCAAGATCCTATCATTAAAAGTTCTAACAATTTCTTTTTCTAATTATTATTTAGCTTCAAGATGTCACTTTAGAGTCTGCCTCCTACAACCACTTTGGGCACCAATTGATGTCCCAGGGAAAAAGACTTGGAGATTTTGAGATTTTCAAGTAGCAGGTTTGTTAGGGAGTTATTAGGGAATTTTCTATGGAATAACCATGTGAGGTAGTAAGAAAAGCAGGATTTAGCACAGGGAAAAATTGAACTACATGCATTTCTAATAGTGGACTCAGTCAAACCTATAGAAAGTCTAGACCAAGGGTGGCTGTACAGACCTGTCCTTCATCAAGTGAGAAACTGGGACTTTGTACTGCTCCATCAATCAAGTAATGGATGAGAGTAGTTTTCCCAGTAAGGGTTCACAAGGGATGCATTAGCAGTCAACACCCTTGACTGGTGAAAAAACTGAGTTCTTTAGTCCTGAATTGGTATTCAGGTGGCTTTTCTCAGCATTTACTCCAAAACAGGTAATCAAAATGACATTAATTTAGAAATCTGCTTTCATATCTGTATGCCTCTCGTATTCACTTATAAAAAGGGTTTAGGAATTCAAACTAATGAAGTTTTAAAACAATGTTTCCCTTTTAGAACATGAAAGATCTTCACTTCCTGGTCTTTCTGTAACTACGCCAAGCTCTCTCCTTAACTGCTGCCACCATCACCTCTTCCCCTCTTTAGGACTTGTTGAACTTGAGGTATTGTAGCCTCAAGTTGCTTAGGATCCTAACCATGAGACTCAAAAGTTTGCATCTTAGGAAAACCATAGATACCATCTTAACATAATGTCTTTGTTCTTCCTCATAGAAAAAAGTAAAGAGGAAAAGATCATGAGGCAATGATTTACAGGTTTTCTTTGCAGAAAATAATGAGAACTAAGAACACCCTAGGACACAAGGGATCATCCAAAGGAATCTCTAAGTCTGCACACTAAGATCTTATTGAGAAGCTGGAAACTGTAGAAATTTACCCTACACCCCAGCCCTATTCTGCATTCAGTGCTTAAAACCCCCTGACTTAGTCCAATAAGCAAGATGCATATGAGATAGTTCTAAGTTTCTCATGTTCTCGGTTGGTGACTTTTTGATCAATAAACCTTTCCTTGCTCCATACTGATAATTTGAGTTTTGGTTATGCAAAGTGTCAGACCCATGAACCAAGTTTGTTAACAGCACCCCAGGGTTTAAGTAAAAGGGATCTTACAATATATCTGATCCTCTGAATAAAGTAAAAAAGCCAGAATTTTCTTCATGTAAATCTAAATAGAACCATATAGTTTACAATGAAGTATTTGGTATGTTTTAACTATAAGGAAAAATGAAATTTCTAACTCATAATGGCCAGTATATTTCTCCTATATAAATAGGTCAGATTAGCCATAGAAAGAAGAATTATGAGTGAACTGTTAAAACTATTAACATAATTAATATTTTTGCTATAATTTTAAGTTATATATCTCTGAGAAAGAACTCATTTCCTATATCAACCTTTTCACAAATCATGAATCATACTCCATTACCAAGATGCTTGCCAGAATTTGTTGAACACCAAAATATCAAAATCAGATTTTCTAATTTTACAGATGAATGTCTTCAGAAGTTCTCAGCATTTCTTTCTCCAAACCCAATAACAGTTTTATTTGCCATTTACTTATGGTTAGGCTTAAATAAGTATATAATCAAAAAAGAGTTGCTGCTATTTCATATGCGAGTAGACAAAATGTTATTCATGTATTTATTTTGTGTAATTTTGTATGGGAGAAGTATTTATGTGCAGAAAGCATTGTTTAGTTTTATACAAAGTGTTCTAAATGATCAAAATATGATGAAATTACTTAGAAAGTTGGGTGTTTTTCAAGAAAATTCGCTTTTAATAGAACTTTAAAAAATCTGTAGATTAGAGACTTTCTTATTTGCTAATGAGAAAAGGTCAGGCAAGACAGATATGGAACTGTACATAATCTAAGAAAAAGGTTTTCTCTCTTCTCTTTTTTCTTTCCTTCTTTCTACTTTACATATTCAATCCTCTTTCAAGGACAGATAATAATTCCTCTTATAAATATATATGTAAATATATATTTATAATTACATATGTAACAAATATACATAGCTCCAAAGTTTTATATTAACTAGTGTGAGTCTAATAATAATTTATCCATCCACAATAAATATTACTTAATTGGATTAAATCATTATAAAACTTGAATTTTTACTGAAAGAACAAAGAAAAGTGTGATTCTTAAAACTTTTTCTAAATATTATGTAGGGACAGGGAAATGAAGTTGGAAATCTATAAAAATGTAAATAATTGAGGTATGAATCTAGTAGAACAAAATTTAGTAAACAATGTCTGAGATATTTTGGCACTGAACTGTAAGTTATTGTCTTGCCTGGTAGAAACAACAGGCAAGTGTGGAGAATTATACTGTCTGAAAATGATTTATGTGAGTAAAAAGGAGTGCTAGCTCTCTCTCTGACAGTTGTGAAAGGTTTAAGAACTGGGCAGATGCAGTAAATGCGAAGCTAGATTTAGAAGGTGAGATGTGTTTGTGTCACATAACCTCTGCTTTCTCTATAAAAAAATAAAGTAAGGCCATTTCACTGTTTGAGAGAAATATTGGCAGGAAGCTGCAGGGGACTTGAGGAAATAGTGAACATTTGGAATAACTGTGAAGGGGAATGCAGAAAAAAAACCCTGTCCCTTCTAAAATAATAATAAAAAATACTTTAGAAAATAACCACAATAAAAATTATCAATAATATTAAGGGCACGTCCATAATTTGATACCACAAATTTATACTGAAAGCTATTTTTCCTACTATCTTTTTTCTTGAGCAATCCCAGTTTAACACAAAAAAATATGCTTTGTTATATTGATACAGCAGTGGAGAATTTCTGAACAAGCAGAGAGATTGAAGTTACAGGTAAAAAATCAATTGGGGCTATGTTAGCTCAGTCTGGAAAAAGGTCAAAGTAAGGTAAGAAATAAATGACATTCACATGGAGAATATAAGACACAGTAAGAACTTCAAATGGACTATAAACATTTAAATATTAATTTTTGCACTTTCGTTTAAGTATGAAGTGTTGAAATACTCAATTAGCTCACACTATGCACGTATTCTAATGACCTATGTACCTAAATATTCAATCAAGTAGATCACTGTATTCTCTGACCAGTCTAGATAAACAGGAGTTTGATTTACGTCTCTGCTCAAATACTTATTTCATAAACCATTTAATTTCAAATCAAATCCTAAATTTCCTTCCAGAGTATAAATCATTGGAACTTGAGATTTGCAATACTTTACATATACCAGAGGGCAATTAGTGAGAAGCCAAGTAATTGAAAGATGATCTACATTTAAATACTAAATACAATTCTGCTAAATTCTGTTTGAATTTATTCCAGTTGAATTTGTTTCAGAGTAACTGTGCCCCATCTTTCAAATATTTTCTAATTTAAAGTTATTATTCTCATAAAGGAAAGTTTGATGAGAACTTATCAAGTCAGATAGGCCAATCTTTCATAAAAATGACTGGTTTTATACATTGTCCCATCTCATATTTTCTTTTTCTCCATCATAAATATTAATATTTATTAAATAGATGGTATGTTCCTGACACATTTACTCTATTTTAAACCTCACATAAGGATTATTATTATGTACTCGATTTTCACATGTGGAAACTAGGTCTAGGGGAGATTAAATAACTTGACCTAAGTCACATAGCTGATAACCCATTTCTTCATCTAAACAAGTCTATCTGCTTCTAGAATCCAAAATTTAAACATTCTGCAACTCCACCTACATCTCACCCTTTCCATATACTGCTTCTCTTTCTCTGCTGGCACTTGCCTTTTAAGCCAAACTATAAATCCTGAGCCATACACTTCAGACGCTGATTCTCCCAAAGTTATGCAGACAGTGCTCCTATAAACTATGTTTCATGTATAGTCTGCAAGACTGTTGATCTTCTGAAACCATTTCCTATTATCATCTTTCCTCTTCCCTTCTAGATTTGGCATGCAGAACTCTCAAGTCCTTTGAAGAATTTTGACATGAATCAATCCCACCAATATCTCAGATAGAGTATTCTGAATTCTTTTTTTTGTCTTTTAGAAATCAATTTGTTTTTTCAGTCAAGTCCATCTAGTTTAAGTTTGAGACATGTATATATTTAAACATTATCATATATACATAAAATCTTTCTCGCAAGAATGGGCTCATTAAAATAATCATTCTTATCTTTATTTGATATTGTAGTCTATAAAGACTTGAATATACATATCTATTAAATAAATTGAAAATCTAGGACAAATGCTATACCTTAAGGAACATTGTGATAACATGTATATATGAAGACTATTCTGAGCAAAACTGGAACATAGATTCTTAGTGTCCTCCTGTAATCCAAGAGCACATACTCTGTAAACCATGGAAGCAAAATAAAGGAACAGTTTTTCTTCCCTAAGTACAGTGTTCTTATGATTAAATTATGTGCAACCAAATCCACTTGCAATATTTTCCAGAATTATTGTTAAATGAAGAGTAAATATAGAAATTTAGAGAACAAAGAGTGGTTACAAATAAAAAATTTATTAAGAAGTAAATAGAAGCATTAATTTTGTTCCAAAAGGGAAAACTCAAAAAGAAGTTTGTAAAACAGTCACTGAGATTAGACATATGAGGAATCCTGCATTCTGAACTAGATATTTTTTCTTACTAGATATTCCTGGAAAGCAAAGATCAGGTGGTCTGTGGTTCTTGATGAGCATAACAGTCTTATTGCTGCAAACATTGATGGAAAAAAAAAAAAGGAATTTCTTTAATATAGATAGTGCTTAGAGTTAATAATGGCTGCCTTCTTCACTTTTGAATCTTTAAATAAAGTTTTTAATGTTTAAACTCTTTTAATAATACCATTGCATTTATTGTTTATAGTGTAAAGTGCTTCCAGCATGGTATTTTAGTAAATGCTTATTTCTATCATATTAGACACATCATTAAACAAAATCAAATTTTAGATGTATGTTAAAATGTTTAGAAATATTAAACTTTATCGATAAGATCCTACATTACTACTGACCTAAATATTAACTTACTATTATTTAAAGGATGCTTACAAAAAATATTTATTTTGTCATATCATTAGATATGATAATACTTACAGTATTTCACAGTAAAAACTTCAGTTTTGTCAGTAATTATTACTACGGTATGAGCAAATTCATCAAATAAAAATCTCATGTTGAAAAAGTATAATTTGATACTACATTTGAATTAATAGGAAAATATAAAACATGACTAAACTATTTTCTGTAGATGCAAGTAAAATAAATTTTAATGATGAAGATAAAGGTAGATAGTAAAAAGTTTTATTTTATAGCTATACTGGGCAACAAGCGAAAGAAGACTAATAATGTTCCTTGCATTTCCCATTAGTCAACAGAAGTCTTCTTCACAGAAATGTACAACACAGACTGACATGGAGAAAGAAAAAACTCTTGAGAATACTGAGAGAAAAAGTGAGGTGAGCCAAGAATATGCATAAATACATACTAAATGTACTTTTTATATTGAACTATAAGCCTATTCTTTGGGATACATAATACCATAGGTAGTAACTACTAGTGTTGTAATAAAAAATAGCAAACATAATTCAAAATCTCAGCAATTTCATGTAACAAAGATTTGTTTTTTACTCACCCTACATCTCTCGCAAAGATTTGAAAAGTACTCACCCTAGATGTCCACTGGTGGTCTGATCCACATGGTCACTTGAGGATTCAGGCTGATGAGATTTACCAGATCTGTGACAGAAAACAGAGTAAAATCGAGAAATATAATTGAACTTTTTTTAACTCTTTCTAGAGAAGTAAAACACAATATTTGCTGAATTTTTATTATGTGTGTCACCCAAGCTAAGTTAAAAAAGTTTCTAAATTTTTCATTGATTGCTCTATTAGCATATTTCCCAGGAAATGGTTGGGCTTCCAGATAACCTGCAGAAATCACTGAAGGGAGCTAAACTAGAACTGACTCAAACTGACTAAGGCAGCCATTATGAACTTGAGGTGACCAAGAGCTCATTATAATAGTAAAGTCCCTGCCTCTGGGAGGAGTTTGAACATCATTTTCTGAGTATGTGAGGGATGAAGAGGCATGACCTACTATTTTTCCTGCACAAACCCTGCAGGACCCCCTATATGCTATGACAAAAATTTCCATCATGAATATGCATTAATTTGACAATATAAAAGCACAGAAACTCACTATTTCTGGGAACCATGGCTTTGGAAATTGTTTTTCGTGGGCTATTTATATGCTGAAAATAAATTTTGTTTTGCATGGCAACCACTCTTGATGTACTGTCTGGTTCCTTGTTCCCCAAGAAGTGAACCCAAGTTTGGTTGGGTAGCATAAGCATATTTCTGGTTTATATAGCTCACATTTTTAGAAGAGTCCATAAATTGACATTATACTTTGAAGTCCTCTGGTATATCATTCAAATATATATTTTGCGTAACATTCTTTCTCTCCACAAATGCACAAAAATATGCAATCACACCATAGAACCACATTTAAGAATCATGTACTCTGAGAAGATGCTGGATCATAAGATAAGTTACAGCAAATAGTGTACAAATTATGGGAATTGTCAAAGCAGTACAAAAGAAAAATGAATACAATCAACATATTACTGCTAATGATTCCTCAACTAAATAATATTAAAAAATTATCATCTATTCTTGGTACTATTTTGTGTATGTGTATGTATGTGTATAAACTAAAAAAGAGGGAAAAATATATATTACAGTAAAGACTAGTCCTTTAATAGTATAAATATATATTTATGGAAGTATCATCAAAACCTAATACCAGTCTACATGGTGACATTTAGAATTTCAGGCTTTCAGTTAGACAACTTTTAACTGTAGAACTTTGGATGAATGTTTTCACCTTTAATTTTTTGTGAATTGTAAATACAACATATGTAAATTTCTTAGTTTTAATAAATACAATATAATATGTACTATATGAACATTAGGGGAAGCTGGATGAATTGTTCATAAGAATTCTTTCTATTAACTTTAAACTAAAAATCTAAAATTATTTCAAAACAAAAAGTTGTATGTGGATTCGAGTGTGGTGTGGTGTGTGTGTGTGTGTATGTGTGTGTGTGTGTGTGTGTGTGTGTCTGGCACACTAAAATGTTGTAATAAATAGCTACGAATCATAAATCAAACACACCAACAGCTACAGAGGCAATTGAGGCTCCACCTAATTATTTTACAAGCAAAATTAAGTTAGTGGCTATTATTGTGGCAGCATGTAACATTTCAGGTAAAATGAAGCAATCCTAAAAACCAATGCTTATTTTTATGTTTCTTCCTTATTTTCAGAAATCATTCAAAAACAATTTTTGTTTCTATGTTATGTATTTCTAATATTCTTTTTCTCAACTGAATATTTCCTATAGTCATTTAGAATTTCCCCAAAGTCTCCCTTCTTAAGTACATAATCAAACTAATTCCATTTTTATTTTAAATCTTTTACCTACTTTTATACCTTTCCTCTTAACACACTTCTACAAAAATTTTTCCATATTTTATACCTCAATTTATTTACTTCTTATTTACTTTTATACCCATTCAAATCTGGTTTCTGCTACCAATGTTTTACCAAAACAGCTCTCAATGCAATTACCAATTAACTGCCATATAATTCAATCCAATAGACATATTTATTTCAGTACATACTTTACACGGGTCTTCCTTATTAAGAGTTACTGTTTCATTGTTCTCTAAGGTGATATGTTTTTCTGTTTTCCCTCCCTTTATGTCTGCTAATTCTTCATCTCTGCTTCAGGTTTATTAGTGGTGGCATTACTCAACTCTCAATCCTAGGACCATAATAATTTTCATTCTATACACAAATAATTTACAATCTACTATCTTTATCTCAAAATCACCTCTGTCTAAGTCTTTGATCTATATTTTCAAGTATCATTTCAACTTTAATAGTTCAAGTGTACCTCCAACTCAATATTGCCATGTCAGAGTTTATAACCTCTTGTTCTTTCAGGAATTCTTATCTGTCAGTGAAGAACACCTACATTCATTCAAAGAGCAAACCAGAGGCCTAAACTCTGTTTCGAGGCTTCTTTTTACTTTTACTCAGTATACCAAATGTATCTTCAATTGCTATAAGGGTGACTAATTCTAGTCATCCTATTGATTTAATTCTTATCTCCGTCTTTTAAATGCCAAATTCCCTAGTCCAAACTTCTACTAATTTTTGCCTGGAGTTCTGCGACAAAAGATTAGTTTTCTTATATCCATTCTATTTTCCTTTCCAATGTGTTCTCCATAATGCTGCTAGTCTGTTTAAATACAAAACTATTTATATGATATTCCTGTTTAAAATGATTCAGTCCTATTTTGAGAAAAATTAAAATCTATAACTTTACCCATGAAATAAAGCCTGCCTCCTTTTCAGCACCAATACATACCAAATTTCACCTTTTTTTTTTCTATCCCAAATAAACCTTCTTTAATTTTCTTAAATTTTCCATGCTTCCATATTTCACACCTTTGGAAATCTATGCCAAGAGTGGTTGTGATCATAGAACGGCATGATTAAGAGCATGGTGTCAAAGAAGAGAGATGTATGTGTGAATATATAAATTATTTATTTGTTCTATGATTTAAAGAAAGTTTCTTATCACTTTGCACTTCAGTTTCTTCATCATTAAGATGGAGGGGATAGTAACATTTACCTTATAGGTTTCCCAAGTATATTAAATAAAAGGAAACAGTAACTAGCTAAAACCCAACATGAAAGTCACTGGTTTTGTAACTTTTAGTAAGTCACGTACCATTTTTAGACATTACTTGCCACATCAGTAAAAGAATATGTTGAACTGTGTATTATTATAAACTCTATTATAATGCTGATATCAATGGTTTATTGATATTTAATATATGAGGTTAATAATAGGAAATAGTCATTTTCTCTTTTGATATCTGTTTTTTGGCAAAAAATATTCTGTATCCTAAATACTAAATACTCTGTATATTACTATAAAATTAAAAAATTTTGTGCTTTAGTTTTTCTCAGTCCTCCATAAATTTAACATACATGAAATCATCTGGGGTTCTTCTAAAAATATTTTTAAAATTCAGTAGATTTGAGATGATTTCCAAAATTCTACATTCTAGCTAGTTCCCAAGTGATGTTGGAATTCTCACCTTTAATTTATATTTTGGTCATAAAACCAGGGATGAATAGAGAACACTATCATCAACATAAATAAATCTATCAACAACAATTTGAACACTATATATTTTTAAGATATATGTACAATGAAAGAAAGAAAGAAGACATGTATATTCTTTCCATCATGGTAATTAAAAAGCAAAGTTATTTGTCAGTAGTAGAAACCCTAGTAAATAAATTTAAATGATGCTAGCTGATATAGATCAAATGGGCAGTTAGAGCATGCTATATATATTATAGATTAATAATAAACACTTAAAATAGGAATTCAGTGAATAAGCATATTGTTACAGGAATGTTTGGGGTAGAGTTAAGGAAAATGAAATATTTGAATTGAGATTTGAAAGATGAATAGACATTAGATTATTGGGGGAAAAAAAAACTTTTAGAATGGAAAAATGAATTGATCAAAGTCACCAAAACAGGGATGAAAATGGTATAAATAGACCAAAAGAAGTTTACTTGGACTTAATAGAACTTATAAAAGTTCAGTCTGAGCAGCAATGTTTGACATACTGCTAAGTCTTGGTATGTGTTATACGTAATTTGTCACTAATACTATTTTAAGTACCCATGATTCATGACATATAAGTTAGAGTAAAACCAAATTTTAATACTATTTGTATACTAGCAATACCATTACATCCTAATATTCTTCCTTGAATACCAGAGAAATATTAGCAATAACTGACATTTCATGGTAAGGCATATCGAAGGCCTATCTCATAGGTGAATGCCATCTTTTATGTATGTCATAGCAGTATAAAAGGTGAGAATCTCTGTGCCAAAGACTAGTGCCTACACATAATAAGTACTCAAGAAAATAACTGCTGTTTGACGAAAAGGATACTTGACCATGCCAGGCAGGATGGGCCCCGATTACATAAATCCTTTATGCTTAAAGACGAGTGGTAACACCCTTTGTTAGAAAAGTAAACATGACAGTGCCTTATTTTGTCAAAGACAGTAATAGCCATAAACACTTATTCAAAATTCAGTCTTAGTACTATCTGCATTTAATAATCAGACTATTGAGTTAACTAAACAGGTAAATTGATATCTTTTGAGAAATAATCCTTGATTGGAGCCCCTGTATGTCTGCCAGCCATTTTAACAATAAGTTTTTCAAACACTAAAAGTCACAAATTATCTGAGACATTGCTATACACATGTTACTTAAAGAAATACTATTTAGAACAGTTCCAGATTCCATGAAAGGATCTTTCATTTGATTAAGCATCATCAAATTTATTAATGAGCTTTACTGGTTTAAAATACAAGAATTTATATTCTCCCATGCTTTTACACAGCTGTTGTCTAAGTAGTACTATGAAGATGTTCAAATCAAATTATTATTCAAATACTGTAAACTTCAAGTTCTTATACCACTCAAATTAGTAGTGTAATTATATACATCTATTTTTCTGGTGTTTATTATTAACAGGAAGATAAAGTGGGTGATTAAGTATTTTTTAGTTACTCCTATAATCACTGAACCAGACACCTGAGGAGACCAAGTTCAATAACATGTCACCAAAATGACAAAATCTTAATGAGTCATTAACTAGCTGTGAAATTGTTAGAGAGCACAGTTATTTTGTGATCATAAAAAAGAAAGCTGAGGCTAAAAATATGTAACAATTTGCATGGCATTTATCAGGACAAATGAATACATGTATACCAAATCATTTTTTTTCTCTCAATTTCAGATGCTTTAAAACATAGGTAGAATGTTTATTCCTTTATCATGAGATAACTCATGTAACAATGATTTAATAAAAACATTTCTATTCCTCCTAGCACCTTACAATTTGCATATGTAAGTTTGTTCTAATTAATTCAAAAGTCATCTGGTCTTTCAATTTCCTCGTTTCAAAGCTATGTTTTAGTATTTTGTCTTTTGTTGCCATGTAGATGAACAACCACAGATAATAGCTACTTCTCTATTTTTTTCCTCTAATTAATGTAGGTTAGAAATATATTTATAGATTTATCAAGATGGGTTACATAGTGTAGACACTGTTGTAGCCCCTACAACTCAAGTTACTTGAATCACTGAAAAAAGACGAATTCCTCGTTGGCATGAGAAATACAATTTGTATCCTTATGAAATACAGTTAAGTAGTAGAACTGCAGGAAAACCCCTGAGATATGTTTCAGCCAGCCCTGTAATGAGGTTTAAAAACCCAAACTTTTATACCAGTTGAGATTTTCATGGATTCTGACTAGAGGTAGGTGAAAAAGAATAATAATTAGTTGGGCTGCCATGTTGATGAGGAATGTTTGTAGGACCTAGGGAAGATTATCATAGAGAGAGGATGAAGAGTGGCATGATAGCAGATTTTAAATATTTTACCTGAGAGACTTCACTAGTAGGACAAATGAAGGAGTATTGGTGGGGATCACTTATTTGGCTCAAGAAAAAACTGCCTAAGAAATAAAACCTTCAGACACAAATCATCTTTGAAGAAAACATAGGGAGTAAACTCCTTGACACTGGTCTTGGCAACATTTTTGGGAATTAAAAGCAAAAATAAAGACAGCAAAAGCATAAGTAAACAAGTGAGACTATATAAAAATAATGATGTACAGCCAAGGAAATCATCAACAAAATGAAAGGAAAGTCTACAGAGTGGAAGAGACTATTTTCAAATTACATATCTGATAAGGAGTTAACATCCAAAATATATAAAGAACTCGTATAACTCAATAACAAATAATCATATTTTAAAATATGGGCAGAGGAATTGACTAGACATTCTTCCAAAGGAGAAATATAAATGGCCAAGAGGTAAATTAAAAAGTGCTCAACATCACTAATTATCAGAGAAAGGCACATCAAAACCAAAATGAGATATCACCTCATACCTGTTGGAATGGCTATCAACAAGAAAAGAGATAACAAGTATTGGAAAGGATGTGGAGGAAAGGGAATCCTTGAGCACCGTTGGTGGGAATGTAAATTGGTACAACCACTAAAAAAACAGTATGAAGATCCCTCAAAAAAATTAAAATTTGTACTACCATATGATTCAGCAATTATATTTCTGAGTATAAATCTAAAGGAAATGAAATCACTCTTGCAAACATAGCTGCACCCCTATATTCATTGAGCACTATTTATAGCAGCCAAGACATAGAGACAACCCAAGTAAAAATCAATGGATAAATGAATAAAAAATGTGGTGTATATCTACAATGGAATTTTAATCAGCCATAAAAAGGGAAATCCTCACATTTGCAACAACATGAATAGATCCTAAGGACATTATACTAAGTTAAATAAATTAAGAAAGAGAAATACCAATACTATATTTAACTCTCTTACATGTAGAATAAAAAAATACCTAATAGAAACAGAGAATAAATTGGTTATTTTGGAGGGTGGAGAATATGAGTGATAGTGGTTAAAAGGTACAATTAAGTTAAATAAGTTCTAGAGATGTAATAATGTACAGTATGTGATTATAGTTGTATATTTGGAAGTTCATAAGAAGGTAAATCTTAAAAGGTTTCATCACAAGAAAAAAAAGCAAATGTGTGAGATGATATATGTTAATGAAACTTATTGTGATAATTATTTGTAAATATGTACATATATCACATTATTATGTCTTACACCTTAACTAATGCAATGTTATGTCAATTATATCTCAATAAAATTAGAAAATAAAAACAAAACAAATTCAGTATTAAAAAAAAGAATAATCTACCATGTTAGGTAGTATACTTCTTACCTTTTTTTTAAGCATAAATGATTACCTAGCAGAAATGTAATAAGTGAGATTTTTGAATTTGTTATATTAGATATCTTGTGTTCTTCATATGATTGTAATAGTAATTAAAGTATTTAATTCACACAAATCACATAAAATAATCTGTGCCACATAATAAGTGCTTAAGAACTGCTAGTTATCATCTCTATTATTATCAATAATGTATCTATCATGTCTTATCATATTATACACTATACCCCCTGTCAATTTGAGTTGTGTCTTAAATAGTAACATTTGTGTTCTGTCTTGAAAATACATAAAAAAAGATTAGTCTTAAAATCTATAGCATATTAGATAAAATATTGTATTAACTTTATTTATTACAGTATTTGCAATATTCAACTTTCCTTTTCAGATAAAACTTCCGACTGTTCAAAGGCTCTGCTGTTTGCTAGTATTTGTTCAAAAGCAGCCCTGAATTATTCTGGAAGTTACACCTGACCCAGGGCCAGGCACTCTATAACATGGCCAGTAATCATGAGCTGGCTGCTAGTTAAATTTGTATAAATTTGACTCCTCCCTTTATAACTTGGATTATATAATATAAACGAAGATTGTTTAGAGGAAACAGAAGAGAAATAGAACAGATGCATAAAGATGGATGGATGCTATGGGAAAGAAAGTCTCTAAGAGTAATTTATTCTTAGAGGTAGGTTCTCTCTTGTTCTCAGAACCAAAGAATTTCTAACCTTTAAGATATAGCTAACATCTGTACAGTAGGGTAAAGCATATCAATCTTAATTCACAAATATACTAGTACATATGTCTGAGCTGGAAAAGGCATTCAAGCAGAATTAGAGATCTGGCAACACTGAGAAGGTTTAAGACACCATAGTAAAAGCAAACCACGTTTTAGTGTTTGTTCTTAGCTAGTAATCTCATTAATTGAAGCTATAAAACTAATGTTTGAAATATTATCACCAAGATTTTGTTATGACTGAATTGCTCATATCATATGGAATTACTGTAAAATGTTTTGCCTATGCATGGAGTGATCTTTAGAATTATTAGACTCTGACATATCTCTGAAGTAGAGAATGCTATATGTCCCCCATATCCACTCTCCACTTCTTTTTGTAGTAATAGAACTTTTGATAAAAAGAACACTTCATAACCATCGAGTTGGATTACATTTCTTAGCCTCCCTTGCAGTTAGGAGGACCACGTAACTAATCTTTTGTCAGTGGGACATGAGCAGAAATGACGTATGAAACTTCTGAGTACTTTTATATCAGAAAGCTGCTTACTTTACTTTTTCATCTGGAGAATTATGAGGTCAGAATGAAAGCCAGCAATGACTATGCAGGTAAAAGGAACACTCTACTGAATGCAGAGCAACAAAAGGAACATGGACCCTTATTATATCATGGAACAGAGATCCCCTTTTGATGATGGCCTCAACCTTGCCTTCTGACAAGGTTCCCTGTATCTGCTTCCTGCAGATGCCCAGGTGCTTCACTAAATGGATGTCTTTTGTTCATGCTTCCTCTTAACCTAGTTATGAGAGAAATTTCTACCTTGTTTGACCCACAGTATTCCTTTTCTCATATTCCTTAAGCTTAGCCTATTACCATAACTAATATATACTATAATTTACTTTAAATGAGGATGGGGTAATCACTCTTTCTTTTACAGAGTGTCTGAGTGGTTATTGTTTATTTTTCTCAAAATAAATGTAAGTCTTATCATGGTCCTTTTCTCACATATAAGATATATGCTGGCGGGAAAAAACCCCTCAATATCATGATACTAAATCAATCCTTGTGAATCAAGATGGCTTTAAACATTTTGAATTTAATAAACCCAATGCATAGTGAAAGAAAAAGGAAGAAAGAAAGAAATGAAAGAAAAAAGAAAAGAAAGAAGAAAGAAAGAAAGAAAGAAAGAAAGAAAGAAAGAAAGAAAGAAAGAAAGAAAGAAAGAAAGAAAGAAAGAAAGAAATCAAAGGTACCAGATCATCAAGTATAGTAGAACTATAACTACACAGAAATAAAGTATCTATGTAAAGAGATGCTTTATTTAATCCGGAAATTTTATCTTTGCTAACACAAAGCAGCCAAACACCAGATGGTTTAGAAGATAGCTGAATAACTAAGTTTTTTAGCTCCAGCATATTTGTATGAGAGAATATAAGGAAAGATTTTAAATCTATTTGGTTTTGACCACACATGCAAATACATATGCATTTATATACTTAGATTTGGAATTCATTTTATTAAAAGAAGCCTGTTTCTAAAATGAGCTGGCTATTGTGGGGTTTAATAACAGTTTAATATCTACAGAAAAATTTTATATAGATTTTTTTGACAAACAAACATTACCCTGCTTTCTGCAATCGCCTTTTATCTCTCAGTAGAAATTCCAAGAGAGCCCAAGTAACATTCACGTTGTAGAGATATAATGTCTTTATCAGGAAGGTTAGAAATGAACAGCATAAAAAATCCTGGTAGTTGGGTCTACATGCTCAACATAAAATGCAGATTAGTTACTTCATTCTTTCATTGATAGTTTGAACCGGAAGCAATCTCAGCTCTATTCCCTTGACTCACAAAACAAGAAATTAGAGGCTGAAAGAATTAGACAATGTAATTAGATTAATAAAGGTTACAAAGCTAATGAGGAACAGAGTCAAGATTAGAACATTGGTCTTTGGCTTCCAGTCCTGGGTTGTTCCCACTAAACCTTGTTGTTTTAGGGATCTATTTTTTTTTTAATCTGGTTAAAAATATGCCTAAAAATAAGAAGCAATCTCTCCAAGTAGCTCAATCAAATGCAAAATTTCTGAAGGTTTATTCATATCAAGCACATCTGGCTGGAGCATCAGTCTCTTGCTATAGCAATGCATGTCAAATCAAAGAAACTGGAGTCTGAATATGCCTAGGAAGGGCAACAAAGTGTAACACTGTGGGCAGTGTGATTCAGGACACATTTTGAACTGCTGGAAAGAGGGAATGATTTAAGCCCCAAATGGGGCCTAAACGAAAAATAAATCTGTTAGCAGAGCAATTACTCATGTACTCAGTAAACTGCCTCCTTCAAGGATTAGCAGATAAATCTAGGACTAGGCATTAGTGTTTGCTTGGCACATCTTCCTCCTTCTGCACATCAATAACAATGTATTTACCCAATTATCAGATAATCCCACTTAAACTGATCAATTGATAGCTCCCCAGTCCTTTCAAAGCACTGCCTTGTTTTCTTTGGCCTCAAACACCTAAAAATATTTCTAGAGGTCAGGAAAGTACAAATTGCAAATTTATTATTCTTAGAGTTGCAGGATGACCTTTAACCCTATGTTTCAGAACCCTGCATGGTGCCTTGGGAAAATGATTTTCATTAAAGTAAATAGGAGTCCTAGGGTAAAAAGCTGAAGAAGGGAGCTTTGAGACTTAACACCTTCATGTACTTAGCCAACACTGAGAAGACAAACTGGCACTCATGAATGGTACCTGACATTTTCAAATCACTTTACTCTGAATGTCTGAGGTTCTTTTTTTCTTTTTTTTTTCTTTTGCCTTTGCAACAAAATCCTGTACCAAAGTGATTAAGGCCTATGAAGAATATAATTCCCTTTATACACAGTCTGTACCACACATTAGATGGTTTTAATTTAAGTAGAAGTGTCATAGTCAACTTCTCATATGAAATCCTTATTACATATAAGAACTGCTCAAAGTTCAATTGCTTTCATAATTCTGGTTGAAATTAAAAGACTTAACAAATAAAAACATAGAATATTTACTTAAATTTGAATTTCCAATAAACAATGGATACTTCTTTTAGTGTATGTCTTACATTTTTCTCATGAAAAAAAATGTATCTGCTTGTTAGAAATTCAAATATAACTGGGCATTCTGTAGTCCAGAATTTTGTCTGGCAATAGAATAATGAGTGACCTGACATTTTAGCCTTTGGAGGCTCTGTTCATTCCTCTGGAAACCAAATCAAAGTTGTGACAGAAACAAGGAGTAGCAGCAAGGAAAAATCACCTAGGATCTGGATGAACAAACAACTAGGAAGAAATCCAAGAAAGCACCCTGCAACATTGGAAAACTAACATTTTTTCCCAAATGGAGCTTTAATTCTGCTCATGGAAACAGAATACAGGTCAATAAATAAGTAAAATATATTATTTATCCAGTAGAAAAGTTGTATGAAGATAAAGATGGTTAGATAATAAGAATAGGGAGAATTGAGGCAGACAAATTAGTCATTTTAAATAGAATAATCAGGAAAGCCTTCACAGATAAGGTAATATTTAAAGGAGATTCAGTGGACATGAGGAAGGGAATCTTGAGCATATCTGAGGAATGGGTAATCCATGCAAAAAGAACAGGAAATTCAAGTGTCCAAGGCAAGAATACAGTTGATATTCTCCATGAACAGAACATAATTAAATAGAATAAAAGTTGTAGAAGAACAAATTACAATAAACTTCTAGACCATCTTAAGGATTTTGACTTTTACTCTGAGTAAAATGAAAAGCCACTGGGGGTTTCTGAATATAGAATTGACATGATCAGATGTTTATTTTAAAAGGATCAATTCAGTTCGGGGTTGAAAATGAACTAAGAGTGATGGCAAGGGTAGAAGTAAGAAGACATCTTTGAAGATTATTACAAAAAAGTGTGAGAAGATGGTTATTTGCACTTGAGTAGTACTGGTATTGTTGAGAAATAGATTTGGATACTGAATATTCTCATGATAAGATAAACAAATTGTCAGTAAGTTGAATAAGGGCAATAAGCTCAGAGCCAAGGATGGCTTCAAGATGTTTGGCCTGAATAGATAAAAACAGAATTGACATTTACTAAAATGTGAAAATATGGGGGAGGAAAAGCTAGTTTTAAAGGTGAATATATTTCAAAAGTTTGGTTTTGAGAGGCCACTTAAATGTACAGTTAATAATGCCATATAAGCCCTTGAGCATACAAATCTGAATTTGTTGGAATTTGGACTACAGATATATTGTGATATATTATTATCACAGAGATGGCATTTAAAGCCATGAAATATGAACAGTTAACTTAGATGATGAATAAAGATAGGTAAGATAAATGATTTGCTTCTTGAGTTAAAAAAATAGTCAATTTTTGTCTTACTTGGTAAACTTATTTTCTGTTATTAGTTTCTCATTCCAAATAATCTTAAGATGAGGATAAATGACCCAAAGTATTTTGTTCAAAGATACAGACAGAGGAAATAGATTATGAGAAATTATAATATAAATATAACTAGGAATAAAAGAATTAGAAGGAAGGAACATTGATTATTTGTATTCACAGAAATGTTGTGACTCCACCAACCTGCTCTCACCAAGAGGTTTAGTTTCATCATGGACAACAAACTCATTTTCAGAACTTAGGAAACCCAACAGCAACCATAAAACAGTCAAGTAGGCTTATATAGTGGAAATAGCAAGGAGTATGGAGTTAGAGTAAACCAGTTTGTGCTCTGATAAAGTAGATGTGTTACTTTAGACTAGTTATTGAAGTTTCTTGGGTTGGAACTATTCGGCATTACAATATATACAGTAATTTGTGCCTTGAGCACTTCAGAGAACCATTTTTCAAGATTAAATAAAACAATGCCTGTGAAAGAGTTTTGTTAATTATAGAGTCCTTAATATGTCATCAATAAAGTTTGATAATTTTGGTATGATACACATAGATATTCAGAAATAGAAAGTTAAAGCTCCTTTCTGAATATTAGCAACACTTTTATCACTTGTTAAGTTTTTTTCTACAGATGGCTCAAGAATATAAAATCAACATGGTCAGTGCATTTGAGAGGGTGCAGATGGCAGGGAGTTGGCAGGGTGGAAAAAATAAAAGAAGAAATAGGCCTAATTGTTTGGGAGCAGCACAGAACACTCTACAGTTGTGTTGCTCAGCAAAGAGACTGTGGAGGGAGTAAGAGAATTTGGGATAGATATATGGTCAATAGTATGTTTTCCATACCATACCTTTCTGACTGCCTACAACGTTTATTCCATAGCTATTTGTACATGGATGTTTCCTAAGTTCTTTCTAATGTAACTTTCTTATTTCTCAATTATGCTTAGTAGCAAATGTTAAGATAGGATTCAAAGTAAAATCTCCTGGAGAATAGTCTAGCAAGTAATAAAATAATAATAATAGTAATAATAATAATAATACTATTTATTAACTGACCAATACCTGCAACACTTTAGGTACACATTTAACATCTCTATGTCTCACATTACCCTTATATGGTAAGCAATGCCGTTTTTTTGATAGATGAAAATATTGAGATTTAAAACAAATAAGTATTTTACCATAATAACAATCTGAACTAGGAAAAAATCCAGTTTAATTAGGCTCCAGAGTTTTATACCTTAGGAAACATATTGTCTTTCAATTATGCCATTTAAGTAATGCTTACTGAAATATTACTTGTATTGTGGGTTTAGCATCTTGTAAACAGATGAATAACATAGAATAAACAGAAATAGGCAAACCACATAGTAGTAACCATATAACTTGAATAGAAGAGTATTCGATAAAAGTATGTCAAATAGATATTTCTTTTGAGTTCTTTTAGTTGTAGTAAGTGATGTTTTGAGAAGGATTCTGAATTCAAATCTATATTAGTAGAAAAAAGGGCCTTTGCTTATTAGCAATGTCTTTCATGGGGTAAAGAAGAGGGAATGAATGATTTCAAGTATTTCCTAGTCTCTGTTTCAATTTACCCTCAAAACAACCCATTCTCAAGAATGAATCTGACTTTCTTAAATTCACACAGTCATGAGAAAACATCAGATAAATTCAATTTAAGGGACACTAATAAATAACTGACTAGGACTTTTCAAAAATATTAAGATCATAAAGCATAAAGAAAGACTAAACTCTTCTAGACTGAAAGAAAATAAAGATTCATCAAGCTAAATGCAATGCATAATACCTGATTAGATTCTGGACTGGGAAATATATATATGCAAAGTAATCAGAAGCACTGACAAAAATTAAATATAGTCTCTGGAAAAAAATACTAATAGTTTTGTTTCAATGTTAGATATACTGATTTTAATAATTATGAAATATGAAAGATAATACCCTTGTTCTTAGTAAACAAACAGTATAGTACTTAGAAATAAATTAGTGTGATGTTCTAACTTGCAACTGAATGACTCAGTTAAAAGTTTTAAATATGTATGTACATGTGTATGTGCATGGTAAAGAAAAAGAAGGATTTAAAAAGAAAGGAACAAAATATAATCAGTTGGTGATTCTGAATTTTATATATGTGTTATTTGTTTTGTTCTTGTAACTTACCTGGTTTAAAAATATATAAAAATAAAAAGTTGCAAAAATATTAAAAATAAATAAAACTGCTATTATTTGAAACCAACTCATCATTATAAGCAATGTAGAAGAGCCAATAATTATGTGTGTTTTGTAGCATAAAACAAATAATATAAATTCACCTATTAATTATTCTTGCAAAGAGTATATAGCTTAAAACTGTTTTCAGATTTAATTCCAGTTTATAGGAAATACATGAGGAAAAATAAAATGACACCACGAGAAAGTAGTCATCACGCTTAAAAGTTGAAACATTCTGTAGAAAAAACTGACCTTAGTTTTCAACAAAACAATGTCACAAAAATTGTGACTATGTTTTACATTAAATAAGACATAAAGAGCACCATCAGAGGCAAGTTATCTGTGATAATTTAGGAAAATTTGAAAAAGTTTGAGTAGAAATTTTTATTAAATTATAATAAGAACTAATATTTATTGTGTAATAATAAAATTGCATTTATAAAGGAAATTCTAAATTTTCATTGCATTTTTAAAAACTATAACAAAATATAATAAAATACTTTTAAAAATTGTCATGATGTATCAAAATTAATTTAAAATATTTCAGAAAAGTAGACTGAAATGAGAAATCTTAATAAACTTAAGACCTAGATGATGAGTACATGAATGTTGTCATTCTTTTAAATGTGTAAAATTGGGCATTTTAAAACATATTTGTAACAAATAGATAAAATTAAATAGAACTGTGAGTCATCGACCAAAGCAGATTTGAAAAAATCAAATGTAGTAGGAGGAGAAGTCAGAAAGAAGACATTTGAGAAATTACAACTGCAGATTGGTGAGAACTGTGCACAATACTTAAAATTAGACATAGGTAGCTATTGTTAAAATATAGTTATCAGGTTGATATGGGTCAGAGATAGAGTTGCAAATAGCAATAAACTCTCAAAACAACAGAAGCCAGACTTAGTGTAGGTCCCAGTTGACAAATTTACTACTTTCTCCACCCCTAGATTTTGTTAGCACACTGGACCAAGAAAGATGACAGCTTTTCCAATAGTGTGATTTGAATAGTTATTATATCACAGAAAAAGAATTCTCCCTAAAGCAAATTAAACCATTAGGAATCACAGACAGATCTCTTGCTGGCAAGAGGGAAAGTGAAAAAAACACAATGAAGACAGAAAAGAACGCTGTAAGTTGGAGAGAAAGAACAAAATAGAGTTCATGTTATCCAAACAGTTAGAATAATCAAAATGCTTAGTTGTTATTTCATTTTTGCATATGTCTTAATGCAAGACAAAATATTTATGCTGGTTTCTATTTCTAGTTAAAGATGAGATGATACTACACTTATAAGAGACAGTATATATAATTCTATAGATATTTTAATATGCATCATTAAAACATAAAAATGAAAATATTAGATACATAACTATAATGAAAAGGAAACTATGACAACTATCAGTCAGTAAAATTGTCAATTCATAGAGAAGAATTTAAATTTGAGGAGACTGTGAATTTGAATTATAGGTTTGCCAAGAAATGAAGGTAAAAGTTTAGGTTTGCATTTGGACATTCCTGCTATCATCCTAGCAAGAATTCCTAGGATGTTGAAAAGTTTTAAGGATAACAAGTAACAAATTAAACATTAATAATGTTATATTTATGTGTTCAAACATCATCATTAATACTTTAGTAGACATATTGTTAAGGCTATAAAGACAAATTATTTTTAGAAACTTAGAATCTATAAGAGAGGTAGACATGCAAATAATCACCATAAAATTAGATAACTTCTATTTAATATAATTCATTTATTTCCAGTGTTTAAGGGAGCCATTCATTAAAGACAATATAAGCTTTATAAGCTTGAAATATTTAAAGAACCAAAGGAAGTTGATTACTAATAAACACCACAAAAATAGAAATAATAAGCTCAGAAAACAGGGGTTTATAGTATAGATTATTGTTGACTATGGCAAGAAATTTGATTCTAAGTCATTAGCTAAAAAACATCATTGACAGTTTTGAAGCAGAAGAGTGATATTATCTGTTTATCACTCTGGGTGTTATAAGAAAACACTGTAGAAAGAGCAAAAGGGCACTGGAGAGAAAGATAGAAATGCTCCAGGTAGATACAAAGAACAGTAAAGCAGGAAATAAAGGGACTTAAATTTACCTAGAAAATCAAGGAAAAAACTCTTAAATATCAGTGGATTGCTTGAAGGATGGGTAGGAATAGTGTTTTTAGAAGCTACAAAGATACTTAGTCTTCTTCAATTTTGTTTTCTTGAGAATTTTCAAAAAACTGAATTCTTTTTATAGAGTTTTAAATTTATAATAAAATTGAGAATAAAATACAGAGATTTCCCATATACTCTTTATCGCCACACTTGCATGATTCCTTCATTATCACATCATTAGTGAGGTTGGTACATATTTTACCAACGATTAACTTACATTGATAAATCATAATCATTCAAAATCCATAGTTTACCTTAGAATTTACTCATGTTCTTGTATATTTTGTTTGGAAAAATGCATAATGACTTATATCTAACATTATAATATCATAAAGAGTATTTTAATTGCCCTAAAAATCCTCTGTGTTCTATCTAATCATTCTCTTCCACCTCTTTTTTGTGTCTCCATAGTTTTATCTTTTTAGTTTCTGATCCTTTTAAGTGTCTTCATAGTTTTATCTTTTGCAGAATGTCACATAGTTGGCATCATGTATGTAGCTTTTTCAAACTGTTTTCTTTTACTTAGCAATATGCATGCGAGTTTCCTCTATTTTTAAAATAGATTAATACTTATTTCTTTTTAGTATATTTCATTGCCTGGATGTACCACAATTTATTAATCCAATCACCGATTGAAGGACTTCTTGACTGCTTCCAAGTTTTGTATACAAGTTTTGTATAAATATTTGTATGTAGATTTGTGCATGGTTATAAAACGTTTTCAATTTATTTGGGTAAATATGAAGAAACACAATTGATGGATTGTATGGTTAGAGTATGTCTAATTATATAAAAAAACCCCACTAAATTGTCATCCAAAGTTGCTGAAATGCTTTGAATTCTCACTAAAAATAAATGGGGGTTCCTGTTGCTCCATATCTTTGCCAGCATTTGGTATTACCAATATTCTAAATTTTGTCCATTCTAAAAGGTGCACACTGGTATATCACTGTTGTTTAAATTTTTCATTTCCATGATAGTTCTATGATGTGAGGCAGTTTTCCATATGTTTATAGATTATCTGTGTATCTTTTTCGGTGAGGTGTGTTTTGTTTTTACAATTTTATTAAGGTATAATTGACATAATTTGATAACCTGATATATATTTACACTTGTAAAATTATGACTACAATCAAGAAAATGAACACACATATTCTCCCAAAAGTTTCCTTGTGGCTCTTTATAATCACATCCCTCCATTATCCCCATTCCTAAGCAACCATTTATCTGCACTGTGGTACTAAATGTTTGTTATAATTTTCTAAAATATTTACATACAGAATTATATATCATGATGTGCTCTATTTTATCTGAATTATTTAACTCAGCATAATTATTTTCAGATTATTTAATACCTGCATACAGTGGTTCTTCATTTTTTATTGTTGTATTGTATTTCATTGTTTGGACGTACCACTGTTTGTTTATCCATTCACTTATTAATAAACATTTAAGTTTTTTCTAGTTTTGCTATTACAAAAAAAGCTACTATGAGTATTCATATGTACATTTTTAAAGAACATATATTTTAGAAGCTTTCAAATTGAATTATTTTACATCTTAATTCTAAATTGTTGCTAACATTAAGAAGTACAGTTGACTTAGTCATATTATTCTTGTAACCTTCTATCTTTTTAAGTTTACTTTTTTTCTAGTCTGTTCTTTTTGGAGATTCTATTGTATTTTCTATGTAAAAAGGCATGTCACCTGTGAATAAAGACAAATTATACTTATTTTTCACTCTGTGTGCCTTTTCTAAATGCTAATAATTCAATGCTGAACATGAGTAGTGAGAGCCAAATTTTTTTCTTGTTCTCAATCAGTAATATTCATTCTCTTACTATTAAGTGTTGTATGAAATTGAGTTTTTTTTTGTAGATGTTCTTTATCATGGAGAAGTTCCCTCGCTTGCTGAGAATTTTTATAAGGCAACAATCATAAATATTGTTCATGCTGTTTTTGTGTGTTTATTAAAAGGATCATATTTTTTTCTCTTCAGTTTGATATTATGGTAACTTTTTATTGACTGTTTTTCTAGTGTTAAGTCCACCTTCCCACGATAGACCTTACTTAACCATAATGTATTGTGCTTTTTATGCATCATAGAATTAGATTTGCTACTCTCCTTGCATTTATGTTTGTGAGTGGTGTTGTGATGTTCTTTTTTTGTAATGTCTTTGTCTAGTTTTGCTATCAGAGTACTGTCATTGATTAAAATACTGTCCAATATCTGATGAAAGATAGCTAGAGAGAAAAAAAATATTATGCATATTACTCTGTAAGAATAACTTTTTACAATATCTCATATTTCTTTTCTTTTTTCTTGCCACCTCCCTTATACACCCGAAAGGTCACACAACTGGTAAAACACACACTGCATTGTAATTTTGTGCCAGCTATCTATGCATTGTCTCTCACCTCCAAATCCATCATTTCATTACCTACATTGTAACAGTGGTTTGAGATCTTTAAGCATTTTTCGTAGCAGCAGGCACAATGTCAGCTGAGGTGCTAGAGGGCTATTGTGAGAAAAAGGTTCCTCTCTTTGTTCTTGTATTTCTGCTCTTTCTCCTTAACCTTACTGTTCCTTGATCAGAGGCACTCTGCTCCAACCATGCAATCTCTGTGAGCTTAGACCCTGGCCCCACTTCACTAATCTCACTGCAGCAGCCATCTCAAGAAGGACACAGTGTATTCCAGATCTAGTACCCTGCTGCTAGTGAGTAAGCTTCTGATGCATTGCTTCCTTCTGTATACCTGTTTTTTAACCTCCACCTGCCTATGACCCAGAGGTTATTTCTTATGGCCCTTGCCATATGAACACTATATACTCCAGACTGGACACTACTTGCATGTATGTTCTCAAGTCCCTGTGCAAGATGGCTCACTATCCTTGAAGAAGTGTGTTTCCTCCTTGTCTAATGACTATTGATCAGTTCTGGCATGGACACTCAGTGAATTGAACTTCTCCACCTTTAGGTGTGCTATAACCACATCTTCTCCAACAAGGTCTAATTCTCAGCATTATAGAATGGTTCCCCTCCCTTGGTTAGACCACTTCAGCCCTAGAGTATTATTTTGAGGGCTTTTATACTTCTTTATACTTATTCTACTGTTATAGTTAATATTTATTTATTTTAAACTTTCCCTGCCCAAATTATTCTGAAGGTTATTTCTCTGGATTATTTATAGTTTCCACGTGTGTAAGTTGTTTTTATCTTTTCCACTAATCCATGTTAATTCCCATTACCTGAAAACACATACCTCTACTGTAAAGAATTCATTACCTCCCCAAGAGCTTTAAAATTTGAAATCGTGTTTCCTATAATACCACATAACTATGCTAATAATATCTACAAGCTAAGTTTTTAATATAATATAATTTAACATTGAAAAATAAACATGTTTCTGTTAGCCAAATCAACACACAGGAGACAATATGAGATAAAAAGTGCAGCTCCTTCCTTCAGACTGAAGCAGCAAACTACAGTTTATAGAACATTAACATTTAGAAAGGGTTTAGGAGAGGTACTTCTACTTTATTCAGCTTGTTACACTTCTATCTGGTTTGTATTACTTGGAGTTTTTCACCTTTTCTCAGAGTAAGAGTAAGAGAGCAGTTTCCTAGAGAAATGCTGCTTTTGAATTATTCCCTCTTAAACCCTTCTCTCTCTCTAATGTGTTAGCTTTCCCAAAGTCAAAGGATCTTGGTAAGATGATCAACTCACCTTGATCATCTGGCCAGGTTCCAAACATTTAGTTCTAATTTTTTTTTCCTGATCATAACTAAAGAAAATTTCAAATTTCTGCCAGAGAAAAAGAGTATCATGATACTAAAGAAAAATCACTCTGACATTTTGGCATCTGGGTCTAACTAAATAATTACTGAATGTTGTTATGCTAAAAAAAAAAAAGTTTCTATATATTTTGCTGCCTATACATAATATTATTTCAAGTGACTCCTTCTTTAAAATCTCTTGGTTTATGACAAGTTTCAGAAATAAGTGTCTGGAAAAAGCAAAGAGGCACTATTAAAATCTATCCTAATACAATTACACTGAATCAAAATCTGCCTCTTTAAATTTTCTTCTGATTCATCTTATTTATTCTAAAAATATCTGTATTCTAAATGAAATCATTGAAGTGTGAAAGAGATTAAGACTCAAACACAATTCTCTAAGTTCAATGCAAGAAAAACTTTTTATAGAAACTTCTCTTTACGCCTCACATTATATCCTGTAAGCAAATGTTGATTCATAAATCTTGACATAATAGACATTTGAGGGTGATCTATCAAATAAAGAGAGCCACATGCAATAGAAATAGCAAAAAGAATGAGAACATAAATTGGTTTTGTTTGGTTGCCATTTGAGAAGGCAATTTCTAATAAGTGACTGAGATGGCTACTAGATAGGCAGAATACAGTTGAAAAAATATTAAGAAATAAGCAAATATCCAATCTAAATAATTTAACAATAACAATGGTTACATAGTTAGAAAGAAATACTTACGGAGTAGAGGAAAGATTTTTTTTAATATAAGATTAGAGGTGGGTTCAAGATGGCAGCATAGGTAGACACTGAGTTTACCTCTCCAGAGAACATGTAAAATGTACACCCATATTTAAAGAAATTCCTCCTGAGAGACAAGTATGAGCCAGTTGAAAAGCTTTTGCACAACAAACAAAAGAGAAAGATCATGTAGAGAAGGTTGGGGAACCACAAGAGCAATCTAGGAGCTGAGGCAACAATTCAGGATCAAAAGAACTGGTGAGCATCATTGTTTACATTTCCACTCAACATGGATAGTGGGAAAAAGCTCCAACTAGATTCTCTGATTGACCTGCAAGTTGCTGTGGGTCATCCCCAGCCATAGTTCCTAGAGCTAGATCCAGCTAAATCCTGCTAGATCCAGGAGGGTGTCATAGTTTGTATACAAGAGTTCCCTCTACTGGGCAACTGACCCAGCAAGTACAGCAGGGTGCTGATTCATTCATTCACCCACTAGGCTGCATGCATTCCGGGCTCCCCTGTCTCAAGAGAGCACAGAGCTATTACAATGCTTCAGTATCCACCTGCAGGGCTTCCTTGTTCAGAGAGAAAGTGTGGAGATAGTACAGTGCTACTGTGTGTTCACATGGAGTTGACCCTCCTGGAGAGATTGTAAAGCTAGCAGGACATGGTGGTACCAGAATACATGGCTGTCCCATCCAGAGAAAGTTTGAGAATAGTGTGGGACTGCTGCTCTGCCTAAAGAAATTAAAATGCTAGCAAAATTTTGTGGTACCTACAAGCAGTGCTAACCTTTGTAGAGTGTGTGGGATGCTGTGTGTATATGCAAGGCTGCCCCAGAGAAAGAATAGAACTGGTAGAGTACTGAAATGCAGGCATGCAGGCCATGTTCTGAAAAGCAACAGGACATACTGGCAGGGCTGCTTGGATTGAGGGAGTGGGACATGACTAAGATGTGAGGAACTGCATCACTAGGAGAGGGTGCAGGAGTAGCAAAGTGCATGCGGGCCTGTTCCATCTGGAGAAGGATCAGAGCTGGTTGGACACTGAGATGTAAGGTAGTCCTGCTCTGTTCACAGTTAAGGCAACAGGGCACACCAAGAGTGCACCTAGCAGTTCCTTCTACATCAGGCAGCCCCATCTAGATTAGAAGGACAAGGAAGCATGCACACACCAGACTTCCCCACCTGGAACCCATTCCTTCAGGCCAGGTAACACACTAGGTACCACATGCACCACCCCAACTATACCAACCTGCAAAATCTATAACATACAGTCCACCCAGAGACCACTCTTTCAAGACTGAAAGAAACAGTTATTCTATGCAATTCATAGGGAAAAACACAGAAATTCAAATAAAATGAGGTGACATAATAATATGCCCCAAATAAAGGAACAAGAAATAATTTCAGAGAAAACCCCTAATAAAATGGAAATAAGTAATCTGTCTGATAAAGAATTCAAATAAATGGTTTAAAGATGCTCAACAAACTTGAGTGTACAATAGAGGAACTCAGAGAGCACTTCAACAAAGACAGAAAATGTAATAAAGAACCAATCAGAATATAATAACAGCAATGAAAAATACATTAGAAGTAATCTATATCAAATTAGTTAATACAGAAGAATAGATTAGCAACCTGGAAGACAGAATAGTGAAAATCACTCAATTGGAACAGCAAAATAAAAAGAAATATTTAAGAAAATGAGAAAAGTGTAAGCGATCTCTAGAATAACACGAACTGCCCTAACAATCACATTAAAGGGATTCCAGGAGGAAGAGGGAAAGAAAAGACTATTTAAAGAAATAAAGTTGAAAACTTTCCAATCTGAATAAGGAAACAAACATGGAGAGTTTTAAACATGGTTAACCCATAGAGACCCACATCAAGATATATTGTAATTAAAATGGCAAAAATTAAAAATAAAGACAATCTCAAGGCAGCATAAATGAAACAACAAATCACAATAAAAGAAAACCCCATAAGGCTATCAGATGATTTCTCAGAAGCGACTTTACAAGCCAGAAGGGAGTGACAGGAGATATTTAAAGTGTTGAAGGAAAGAAATCTACTCCTAGAATACTATACTCAACAATGTAATCATTCAGAATTAAAGGTGTGGTAAAGATTTTCCCAGGCAAGCAAAAACTACATTAGCTAACAATCAATAAACTAGCATTAAAAGAAATCTTAAAAGGTCTATTTTATGCAGTAAAGCAAAAAACATAAGCAGAAATAGAAAAACACAGGAAAAAAATATCACTGGTGAAGGCAAATATACAATAATCACAGTTTAAAAATCATTTCAAAAGCCAATATGAAGGTTAAAAGACAATAATAACAAAATTAACTATAACTATAATAAATATTAGGGGATACACACACACACAAAAAGATAATACAATTGACATAAAACATAGAGAGTGGAGGGGGAATGAAAAATGTAGTGCTTTTAGAATGCAATAGAACTTAAATATGCCTATCAGCTTAAAATAGAATAGTATAGATATAAATGGATATGTGTGAGCCTCATAGTAACCGTAAATCAAAAACACACAAAAATGAAGAAAAAGGAGTCCTATCAAAACACTAAAAAAAACCCATAATTCAAAAGGAAAGAGATCAAGAAAAGAAAGGAATAGGGAAGAAGAACAAAGACAACCAAAAACAAAACAAAACAAAACAAAACAATTTTAAAAAGTCAATAAGCACATCTATCAATAATTACTCTAAATGTAAATGGACTAAATGCTCTACTCAAAAGACACAGGGTAATAGAAAGAATAAAGAAAAATATGATCCATTTATACGCTGCTTACAAGAGACTCACTTTAAACCAAAAGGCACACAGAGACTAAAAGCAAGGTACAGCAAAAGATATTTCATGAAAATAGAAATGAAAAGAAAGCAGGGATAGCAATGCACATGTCAGACACAATAGACTTCAAAACCAAGAATGTAAAGAGAGATGAAAAAGAACATTACATAATTTTAAATTTGTCAATTTAAGAAGAGGATATAACAATTATAAATATCTACATATCCAACATAATGGACATAAATGTAAAAATTAACAGTAATACAATACTAGTTGAGGATTTTAATATTCCACTTACTTAATGGATAGATCACTGTTTGCAAATGACATAATACTATATTTAGAAAACTCTAAAGAATCTACCATAAATTAATAGAATTTAAAATGTCAGAAAGGTAGCAGAGTACAAAATATACAAAATTCATTGCATTCCTATACACTAATAATAAATAATCAGAAAGAGAAGTTAAGAAATCGATCCCATTTACAACAGCATCAAAAATAATAAAGTACCTAGGAATAATTTTAATCAAGGAGGTGAAAGATTTTACTCTGAAAAGTATGATGTTGAAGAACAAAATTGAAGGATATACAAATAAATGGAAAGATATACCATGCTGATGGATTTGAAGGATTAATATCATTAAAATTATTACTACCCAAAGCAATCTACAGTTTCAACGTAATTCCTATCAAATCAAGAACATGATTCCCAGAACTACAACAACAAATCCAAAAATTTATATGGAACCACAAAAGACCACAAGTAGCCAAGCTATCTTGAAAAAGAACAAATTTGGGGGTATCACGCTCCTTGATTTCAAACTATATTACAAAGTGATAATCAAAACTGTATGGTACTGGCACAAAAACACACACATTGATCAGTGAAACAGAATAATGTAATTCCAGAAATAAACCCTCACTTATATGGTCAACTAATCTATAACAAGAGGCAAGAAAATGGATTGGAGTAAAGACAGTCTTGATAGAAGTTCCTGTCAAGTTAGAAAGGTAGGTAAATTCTGTGCTTGATTCTTCTCATGTCCACATTAAAATTACAACTAAATTATAGAACAATCAATCTTGAGGACCTAGCTGAACAGAACTTCTATAACTAAGGATATGAAGAAGAGGCCACATTTAGACTGGAAGAAGTGCCCTGCACACAAGTGTGGTGGTTGAGCATTGAGAGGGATATCTTGACCACAGAGGTTACCCCGGAAGAGCAAGGGATCTCAGCCACATACTGGGGCTCCCCAGCCCAGGGATCCAGTACCAGGAGGAGGAGCCCCCCAAAAATCTGGTTGTAAAAATTAGCATGGATTTCAAACATCTGTGTGAGATGGCAGGCTGCTAGAAACCTAGATTCCCCTCTAAGGGTGGTTGAACAAACTTATTCAGAGACGTCCTGATTTCCGGCTAAGGGCAGCAGCTCAGGTGGCACCAAAGACATACAGGGAAGGACTGAGTTGTGTGGTTTTGGGACAAAGACTAGAGGGACAGCTACCATAGTTCCTGAGTTGAGTGATCCTCCTGTGCATGTATGGGCAGACACAATCTTGCCTGTTGAACCCTTACCCAACACAACCAAATCTGAATCTGCATTGGCCTGGTAAGATCTGCTTGCCCCACCCAACTCACAAATTGCTGGAAGCATATTCTTGTCTGTGTGGCCAGCTCCTCCATCCCTTTTGGCAGGAGGCTTTTTTGGCAGAGATTGGCAAGCCTCAGTTCTCACACCTCTAGGGATAGTATGGGTGATGGGTAACCAGCCTCAGCCTGAGCATTTGTGTTTCTTGAATGAATCTTGGGGGTCTGCAGGCCCCAGGCAGGTAGTGACTGGCCTTAGTGTGATCTGGGACTTTTGTAAATGGCCATAGGCTCAGCACTGACACAAAATCTGCATCCGCACTAACCTGAGGGGCACCACCCACTCTACTTTGGTAAATTCCTAGGACCTTGCCTTGCCCAACTCACATACAACTCAGTTTCTAGGCTTTGTGGACAGTAGGCAAATGGCATCAGACCTTGGGGTACCCTGGTCTCTTTGCTGAGCTGCCCAAAGCCTGGTACTAATTGCAGTGGCCATGGTTAGCAATGTGGCCTCCTACATGCCTCTAGGTCCAGTGCAGGCAGTGACCAATCACGAATTGCTTTATAACTCCTCCCAGGTAGCCCTGAGCTGATCACAGGCAGCTGCTAACCTTGGGCTGCATAGAAGTTTTTCCCAAGTAGCCCCAGAACAAACACACTCAGAGGCTGGCGTTAGACTACAACACACCACCACCTAATTAACCCCTCAAGTGGAATACTTGAAAGGTGGTCTGAACAGGTACACAAGCCCCTTGGGACAAATCCCACTCTGTAGGTTTAGTCCCCACAGAGCAGCTCATACACTGCAAGTATGGCATAGTGTACTGACTGAGAGACATAGCAAATCTAACTAATACATAGAAATGAACACAGAGAGATAGCCATAATGAGAAAACAAAGAAATGTGTCACAAATGAAAGAATAGGAGAAAACTCCAGAAAAAAAAAAAGAAGTAAATGAAATAGAGGCAAGCAACCTACGAGATGCAGAATTCAAAACACTGGTTATAAGGATGCTTGACAAGCTTAGGGGAAGAGTAGATGATCTCAGTGAGAACTTCAATGAAGAGATAATAAGCATAAAAAAAGAACATAAAAACCATAAAAAACAACTAGTTAAAAATGAAGAATATAATAACTGAAATAAAGAATACACTAGAAGAAATCAACAGTAGATGAGATGAACCAGATCATCGAATCAATGACTTGGAAGAAAAGGCAACAGAAGACAATCAATTAGGAATAAATAAATAAATAAGAATAAAAAATTTAAAAAATAAGTAAATAAACTGAGGAAAGTTTAAGGGACCTCTGAGACAACATCAAGCATAACATTTGCATCACAGGGGTACCAGAAGGAGAAATATGAGAGAAGGGGTAGAGAATCTATTTGAGGAAATAATGATGGAAGACTTTTCTAACATAACTAAGGAAATAGAAATACAAATCCAGGAAGCACATAATCCCAAATAAGATGAACTCAAACAGGCCTACAACAATACACATCATAATTAAAATGCCAAAGTTTAAAGACAAAGAGAGAATCCTAAAAGGAGTAAGAGAAAAGCAGCTAGTTACTTACAATAGTACTCTGATAAGACTGCCAGCTGATTCTTAGCAAAAACTTTGCAGGCTAGAAGGAATTGGCAAGAAATTTTCAAAGTGATGGAAAGCAAGGACCTACAATCAAGACTTCTTCAGCAAGGCTATCATTTACAATTAACAGACAGATAAAGAGCTTCCCAGACAAGAAAAAGCTAAGGGAGTTCATCAACATCAAGCCAGTATTACAGGAAATGTTAGAGGGATTTCTTTAAGAAGAAAAAAGAAAAAAAGATCTGAAATATGAATAATAAAATGTCAATAACTATATATCTATCAATAATTACTTTGAATGTAAATGAATTTGGTGCTTCAAACAAAAGACATATGACAGCTGAATGAAGAAGAAAATAAGACCCTTACATATCCTGTCTACAAAAGACTCACTTTGAATCAAAAGACACACACAGACAAAGTAAAGGGATCAAAAATGATGGTTTCTAAAAATAAACAAACAAAAAGCATGGGGTAGCAATAATTATACCAGAGAAAACAGACATTAAAACAAAAGCTATAACAAGAGACAAAGAAAGACTCAGTAATCTTGCTTCTGGGTATATAGACAAAGAAACCCTAAACACTGCTTTTAAGGGACATGTGCATCCATATTTTCATTGCAGCATTATTTGCAAAAGCCATGATGTGGGGGCAACCTTGGTGAATGGATAAAGAAGAGGTGGTACATATATATAATGAAATCTTGTCATCTGAAACAACAGGGATCAACCTAGAGGGTATTGTGCTGAATAAAGTATGTCCGAAAAAAAAAAGACAAATACCATATGATTTCACTTACATGTAGAATCTACAGAACAAAATACACAAACAAAACAAAAACAAACTCATAGATACAGGTAACATTTTGGTGGTTACCAGATAGGAGGGGGATTTGAGGAAGAGGTAATAAAAAAGGATTATGAAGTAGAAATTGGTAGTAACAAAATAGTTATGGGAATATGGATTATAACATAGGGAATACAGTCAATAATATTGTAATAATCTTTTAGAGTGCCAGGTAGGTACTAGATTCGTCAGGGGATAACTTCATAAATTATATAGATTTCTAATTGTTGTGCTGTACACCTGAAACTAATATAAAATAATACTGAATGCCAACTCTAATTGAAAAATAAAAATTAAAAATGTGGTGTTGAGACAACTGGACAGATATATGAAAGAAATAAAACTAGAGCATTTACACTATATACAAAAATAAAAAACTGTATTAAAGACTTAAATGTAAGACTTGAAGTCATAAAACCCCTAGAGGTCAACATAGGTAGTAAACTATTTGACATTAGTCTTGAGTAGTATCTTTTTTGATACAGCCCCTCGCACAAGGTATAGAAAAGCAAATAAACAAATGGATTTCATCAAACTAAAAAAGCTTTTGCACAGCAAAGGAACCATCAACAAGACAAATAGACAATCTGTTAAATGGCAGAATATATTCGCAAATGACATATCTCATAAGGGGTTGGTATCCAAAATATATAAGAAACTCATACATCTCGATAACAACAACAACAAAAAAACAATATGATCAAAAAATAGTCAGAGGACATGAAAAGACATTTCTTCAAAGAAGACATACAGATGGCCAATAGATATGAAAAGATGCTCATCACTAAAAATCAAGGAAATGCAAATTAATATCACAAATGAGATACCACCTAACACCAGTCAGAATGGCTATTATGAAAAAATCAACATGTTTTGTGGAAGATGGGGAGAAAAGGGGTCCTTGTGCACAGCTGATGAGACTGCAAATTGTTGCAGCCACTATACAAAACAGTATGGTGATTCCTAAAAAATGTAAAAATAGATCTACCATATGACCTGTTGGGAACCATTCTTGCTGAATGCCTTACAGACAGGGTTAAAGTTGCCTGCAAGCTAGAAGTTTGCAGAACAGGTGGGCTCTGTACTGAAGGAGAAAGTTTGGCTTAATGGAAAGAGTTGAACATTCCTTGACCCAAGGAATAAGAAACAGAAAACAGGAACAAGGATGTTTTGAGAGAACTTGTGTAAATGTCAGCAGTTGTTTGCATATCTGTGGATTTTGCTTCTCATGCACATCCTAGGGTATAAATATGCTGTGATAAATAAACTTGAGATGGCAGTATTTACTTTTAGCCCTCCCAACTCTATCTTTTGTCTCTCTCTCTCTTTTTTCTTAATTCTCACTGCCCCTCTTGGGAACTGTTCAATCTTAGCTGGCGGGCTCCGGCAATGACCACTCTGGATATTTATCTGAAGAAAAAGAAAACACTAATATTAAAATATATGTGCATCCTATGTTTATTGCACATTATTTATAATGGCCAAGAGATAGAAGCAGCTTAATTGTTCATCAAAAGATGAATGAATAAAGAAGTGATGTACATATATATGTGTGTATATGCACAATGGAATTTTACACAGCAGTAAAAAGGAATGCAATCTTGTCATTTGTAACAAAATAAATGGACCTAGAGGGTATTACGCTGAGTGAAATAAGTCAGACAGAGTGAGACAAATATCATATGGTTTCACTTATATATGGAATCTAAAAAATGAAACAAAACAAACTAAACAAAAACTGACTCCTAAAAACAGAGACTAAAGGGATGGTTGCCAGAGAGGAAGGGGATGGGGGCATGGGTGAAATAGTGAAGGGAAATATAGTCAATAACATTGTGATAACTTTGCATGGTGATAGGTGATTATTAGAATTAGTGTGGTGATCAAATCATAAGGTATAAAAATGCCAAATAACTGTATTGTACACAAGAAACTAATATAATATTGTATACCAACTATATTTAAATAAAAATAAATAAGATTAAGCTTACTTTAAGGAACTCATATACAGTGCTGGTGTTGAAGTAAAATGATTCAACTTGGGAAACAATTTGGCAATGTCTTATGAAGTGTATACATTTGAGATACATGCACACATACACATATTTTGTCTCTCTATTGAAATTTGTACTTTGTGGTTTTTGTTGAGAATATTATGATGAATATTTTGAATTCTCTGTCAGGTAAATTATAGATCTCTTTATCATTAGGGTTGGTTTAAGGAGATTCATTTGGATATTTTGAGACATATTCCCCTATTTCCCTGGACTTTCTGTATTAGGACCTGCACATAAGGTAAATAGCTCTCCCTCGCAGCTTAAAAGGCAGACTTCACTTGGGAGAAGACCTTCAACGATCAGCCTAGCCAGAGATTTTGTGGTCCTTTAAAACCTTTGTACTAGTCCAATTGTTTTTGTTCTTATTGTCCCCCAGGCATCAAATGCATGCCCATTCTCACCAGTGCTTTAAGACAAGTGAGATGGAAGTCAGTTCCCCTAGAAAAGATAGATCATTGAACATTCTGTCCCACTCTTCCCTCCCGTTCCCTTCCCCCTTCAGGAGAAGCTGAAAGCTATTTTTTTTTGTCTGTTTTTTGTTTTTTGTTTTACCTGTTTGCTTATGTGATAAACCAGAGAGAGGGATTATGGCAACTGACAGTTCAAACAACTGTCTTTGTGCTCACTAGTCCCCAGGTAGCAAGAGTATGCAGGGTCCTAGAAGAACTCTAAGATAGAAAAGACAAGTGAGTGTTTTGGCCAGCCACAGGATATTTTGGGCATTGAACATAGGGTCAGCTCCTTCTCTCACCAAAGAGAAGCTAGCCTCTGAGATTTTTCATCCACTTGATCTTTACTGAGCTAGGAAAATGGTCTATGGCTACTGGTAGCCCAAACTGCCATCTTTATTTTCACTGGTTCCCAGGTGACTAGAATATGTCAAGTCCTATCCATACTCTGAGACAGAAAAGACAGTAGCCAGTATTTTGGGAATTCTCTAGAAAAGTTGGAACATTAGATACATGTTCCAAACTCTGTGTCCACAGGGAGAAGCTGGGATCTGGGAAATTTCCTGCTAAGCATATAGCACTATTCCAGGGACAGAAATTATGGTGAGAGGCTATTTCAAACTTTCCTACTGGGGTCTATAATATAGCTGGTTTTATAGTTCTCCAGAGTATAGGAGGCTCTCAACTAGTTTCTGGATTTCTCTCAAAGGAAATTTGTCCTCGTTTTGTTGCTGAAATGATGTTAAGGTTTAGTATTAGGTGGTTTTAAAATTTTGTTACAATCTTCACATAAGGAAGGAATATAGTGTATTGTATTTATTCATATTCTTATTATTTCTATTGTTCTTTCTTCTTTGCTTTTGTGTAGATTCCTTCTTTTGTTGTTTTGTTTCTGCTTGGAGAACTTCCTTTAGCCAGTCTTAAAGGCTATGTCTTATAACAAAAAGTTCTGTTAATATTCTTTTGCCTGAGAATGTCTTTATTTTCCCTTCATTCCTGATAGTTTCACCAGATATAGAATTCACAGTTGCCAATCTTTTCTTTCAGTACTTGAAATTTACAAATCCACTTCTTTCTGGTCTCCATGGTTTAAGATTAAACAACAAGAACAAAAAACTGATCTCATTTGTATTATTGTTTCTTATAGGCAAGGTGTCATTTCTGTCCAGCTTTTTAAAAGTTTTTTTTTATTGTCTTTAGTATTAGAAGATTAATTTTGATGAGTCTTAACATATATTTGTTTGTTAATCCTAACTGGTATTCACTTAAACTTCTTGAAGTTGTATGTTTATGCCTTTTGTCAAATTGAAAGTGTATATCTATTATTTCTTTGAATTCTCTTTCAGCCCTACTCTCTTTCTCATCTCCTGATAAATGAAGCTACATTTACTTATTTATTTTTCCAGTGTACTTTTCTGTTTTTCAGATTAGGTAAATTTTATTGATTTCTTTCAAGTTTACTAATTATATCCTCTGTCATCTCCACTTTACTATTGAATCCTTAAAGTAAGGTGCCATTTTTGTTTTTATTTTTTGTCTTCTGTTGTTGTACATTTTAGTTCTGTGATTTCCTTTTGGTTCCTTTTCTTAAAACTTCTATTTATTTGCTGAGATTTTCTCTTTTATTTCAACGTGAATTTATAATTGCTTCTTGAATTATCTGATGGTTGCTTTAACATCTTTGTGTGATAAATTCCAACATCTACTTAATCCTGGTATTGTCATATGTTGATTTTTTTCTCGTTCAAGTTGCAATTTTCTTAATTTTTTGTACGATGGCTAACTTTCAATTGTAAATGAACAAAATGTATTGTGTTGGGTACTCTGTATCTCACTAAATCTTTTATTTTAGCAGGCAGTCACTTTATTTAGTTTTGGAATTCAGTCCCTGGTCTAATTTTCTGAGCTTTCATTCCAATGACAATTTAAGTTTCAGAACTATTGTGGTATTATTTTGATCTGCATGGTTTATCTGGTACAATTTTAGCTCCTACTTATCCTTGCCTTGCTTCTTTAGAGTATAGAATGAGCTTCCTCAGGCCAAGCTACCTGATGCTTCTAGATGTTGTAAGGCAGTATTCAGCTTTCTGGAATTAAGTACACTTCCTGGGCTGGATGCTTGTTCTGAGGGAATGCCCATGACCACTGTTCCTAGCTATGTGATATCTCCGAGTAGAAAAGAGGTATCTTTACTAGTAGTAAAGAAAAGTGCTTCCTCTGGCTGTTTACTGTCAGTGGAGCTACCAATTAATTCTTGATAGTCTTGCTAAGCTCACCTAATGTGATCAGGAGGCCTCTCATTCAATATAAGGGAGAAATGAGCTTACTTGGGATGCCTTCTTTGTTAAATAGGGGGGTCAAGAAAAACTAAATCTAGGTCACCTTATTCTGTTGTTGATTATAAGATAATCTGTAACTATGTTTTCCCTTTAGATCTAGAGTGATCCTTTACTTTCTCATATTTTGAAATTCTTCTATAGTTGCAACTTGTATTAATTACAGTTTTCATACAAGTATATATAAACAATGATCTGGGGGAGATGAGTCCACATTATCTTGTCTGCATTGGAAGTTCCTTTTTTTTTTTTTTTTTTACCATACTACCAAGGCCATAAAAAACCTGTTTAAAAGGAAAAGGAAAAGGAAAAAGAAAAGGAAAAAAAAGAAAAGGAAAGGAAAAGAAAGGAAATGAAAGGAAAGAAAAGGGAAAAAAAAGGAAAGAAGGAAGGAAGAATAAAGAAAGAGAAAGAAGGAAAGAAAGAAAAAGAAAGAAAAAACTATACGAATAGAGAAGCAAATATTTTTAACAAAATAACAATGCATAAACTTCAGGAACATATTTAAAAAATTATATACCATGAGAATGAGGAGTTTATACCAGTGATTCATGGCTGGTTCAACATTTGCAAATCAATCAATGCAATAGATAACAATACAAACCAAAGAAGAAAAATGATATGATGATATAAACTGATGCAAAAAAAACACTTGGCAAAATTTAATAGTCATTTATGATAAAAATGTTTTAAAAACTAGAACTACAGATGGAACTCCCTCACTTCATAAAGAACCTCTACTAAAAACCTGTAGCTAGCATCATTCATAATTGTAAAAGATTGAATTTGTTTTCCCTATGATTGGGAACAAGGCTAGAATTTCACACTGATTGCTACTATTTACAAATACTAGAAGGAAATAAAAGGTATGCAAATCAGAAAGAAAGAAAGAAAACAATCCTTATTTGTATAAGACACCATGATCTACATAGAATGTCTGAGAGATTCTTCCTCAAAATTCCAGAAATAAATAAATAAGTTTTGCATGGTCTCATGATACAATGGCAACATGCAAAATTTATTTATATTTCTATATATTAACAACTGGTATGAGGAACTAAAATTAAAAATACAACACCATTGAATCTCTAAAAATCAATGAAATACTTAGATGAAAATCTAACAAAACATCCATAGGATTTTCATGTTGAGAATTACAAAATGTTGGTAAAAAGAAACAAAGACTCTGTACATAGAAAGATAACAATGTGTTCATGGATTCAATATCTTGTCAATTCTTACCAAATTTACATTTTAGTAATACTTTTTGTTTATATTGACAATATTATTCTAAAATTTATATGGAGTTAGAATAGGTAAACTGATGCTTAAAATTACAAAAGAGAAGGAATAATTTTATTTAATTTTAAGACATTATATAGCAAGTCATTGAGAATGTGTGGTATTGGTGGAAAAACAGATGTATAGATCGACAGAATAGAATGGAGAATATATTTATTGACCCACAACAAGTAGAGCCAACTATTTTTTTTTACAAAGATGCCAAAATAATTTAATGGATAAAGGATAATTTTCATCAAACACTGCTAGAGCAGTTGGGCATACAAACACATACATGCACACACATACACAAGCACACAAGGAACCTCAACTTAAACCTCACATATTATATAAAAAGTAACTTGAAATGGGTCATAGGTTTAACTATAAAAGAGATTACATTATAAAACTTTTAGAAGAAAGTATACAGTAGGAAAACTGTAGAGCCTAGGGTGAGGTCAACAGGATTCTAAAAGCATGATCCATAAAAGAAAAATAATAACAAACTGGATGACCAAAATTTAAAACTTTTACTCTGTGAAAGATTCTGTAAGAGAATGAAAATGGGGCAAAATACAGGCTATATTTTAAAACCACATAACAAAGGCTTATGTCTGGAACTCTTCAAATTCATTGAAAAAAAAAAACACTCCAATTAAAAATATGAGCAAAAGACATGAAGATATATTTTGCCCAAGAAGCTATCCCAATGGAAAACAAACAAATGAAAGAAGTTCACCATCATTAGCCATTAGAAAAATGATATCACTACATATCTGATTGAACTGTTAAAATTAAAAATTGTGACCATACCAGATGCTGGTGTGGATATGCAGAAACTGCATCATTCATACACTAATGGTAAGAGTATGAAATGTTATAGCCACTCTAGAAAATATTTAGATAATTTTGCAAATATTAAACATACACTAAGACCAGGAATCACACAACTGGGCATTTATCCCAGACAAACTGAAATATATGTCCAGACAAAGACCTGTGCATCACTGTTCATAGCATTGAACCTGGACACCCCCAAAATGTTCTATATTAGGTTAACTGATAATCATACTACAGTACATCCATATGATACCATGCATGGGATGCTACTTTGCAATAAAAAGGAATAAATCTGAATGCACACAATAACTTGGGTCTTGAGGGCATTATATTGAGTGAAAAACTCCAATCTTAAAAAATAAAATACTGTGTGAATCCATTATTTTACATTAATGAAATAATAAAATTGTAGAGATGAGCAGGTTCTTGGTTGTGAGGGCTTTAGTATGTTAGGGATTCAGAGGTAGAATGCACTTTGCTATGAAGGGAGTAATAAGTTGAATGGTGCTCCCCAGAAAAATACATCCATATTCTTATCCCTGGAACATGTAAACATTACCTTTTATGGCAAGCGATAGAATTAAATTAAGGATAGTCAGAGGAAGAGGTTATCCTGGATTGTCCTCATGGGCCCTAAATTTAATCACAAGTATCTTTATAAGATATACACACAGAATAAGATACATAGAGAAGATGGTGATGTGAAAATAGAGCAGAGAGAGATGTAGTCACAAGACAAGAAATGATGATATCCACCAGAAACTGGAAAAAGCAAGACAGGATTTTCCTTTATAGCCTCCACAGGATCACAGCAATTTTAGTTGCTATTAAGTTAGTTGTTATAGACCAAGTAAACTAAACATAAACCAAGAAAACATTTGTACAACTTCAATGAAGGAAATTTTTTCTTTATCAAATAATTTGTTTTTCTATAAACTTGAACTAAAAGAAAAGGGACAATATTTTAAATATTTTACTATCTACAAATTAGAAAGCTAAGGCATTTGGACATTCTGAGGAGTGATTTTTCAATATAATAACACATCTAAATAAGAACACTAATCTCGTTAACTCAAATCTAAATCTTCCAACTTCTGTTACCAAAGGCTTTTAATAAAAACTCATTTTGATCGTTCATTCTTTTGGACGATTAGTTCTTTTTGTATAAAACAAATACTAGCTCAGCAAAGACCTATATATCTCTTTCAAGTCAAGCAAGTAGAAGAGACAAACAGAACAATTAAGAATTTCAGATACAAATTTGAGAATGTGGGGAAAGAAAAGTGTTAACAAGGACATTACTATTTGTAGAAAATTTTTTAAATGTTAAATAGCATTCTAAATAGTATGACTTTAATCCATATTGCTTTGTGAATAGTATACATTAATTTATTTAAAAGATAAAACCACATTACTACAGTATGGTTTGAAATTGCTTTAATAAAAAAGTCATTATCTTAAATTATTTTTATTATATGCCTTAGAAATAAAATTGGTTTCAAACTGCTACTATACTTCATGCTTTTAATAATCAACAAATAAATGTAGTTGACTAAACACTAGTCATTTTTTTACTGGAATAATCACAATCTCTTATGCTATTAGTTCTATACTGAGCATGTGTGTTAGTGTAAAATACTATGAAATCAGGCCCTGAAGCCTATTTATGTAGCTCTTAGAACTCATTCAACATCAGCACAAACTCATTTGTGATTGTTATACTGTGGTTATAGGTGGAATTTATCTTTTATATATTAATTTGGCTTGTGTTTGAGAGAGATGGTTCTGAGATCTTTCTATTGGTAAGTAATAAACTACACATTTGAATGTTTTGCTTTGGGGTTTTGCTCTAAAGATGGTTTTGCTACTAATCTCCAGACAAAGGATTTTATTTATTAGATCCATGATATAATCTTTTGTTACTTCAATGTATCAAGACATAATACATAGATGTGATATAGAGAGATACTGGAAAATAGAGAGTTCATCAGAGAATGAACTGACAGTAGGAAAGGACTCTGGTCAAGACAGAAAAAGTGATAAAGAGAAGAAATCTAAGCTGGTGACTAAAATGGTAAATTTGAGTTATGGAAGCTATCATAAATATTTTAGCTTTATTTTAAAAGTTTTACAAAAAATAAATAACATATATTTAAATTTGGTGGCAATGGTTTCATCAGTGGACTCTATGGCTAGAGAAATCACCGAAACTTGCACTCATAAATTGCAATGCTTGAGTTGATTCTGGTTAATTAATATTACATGGAAATTTTTCTTAAGTATGAGTTCATTGCTTCATGTGACATCATATTATTGAATTTTCAGTAACTTGTTTGTCCAGCTTTTGTTCTTCTTTAAAAATATACACAGGCTGAGATCTTGGGAAATCATCTAATGCTTTACATTGAAATATCATGTCTTAAAAGCAAAGATTAACACATCAAAATGAACTCAAAATGGATTAAGGAACTGAATATAAGACCTAAAATAATAAAATGCATAAAAGAAAACATAGGAACTAAACTCAAGGACCTTGGACTTAAAGAGGACTTTATGAATTTGACCTCAAAAGCAAGGGAAGTAAAAGCTAAAATAAATAAACAGGACTACATCAAACTAAAAAGCTGCTCAGCAAAAAATAATTTTAAAGAGACAACCATCCTAATGTAAAGAGACAAGGTAAAGAGACAACCATCTGAATGATTAAATGTATTTGCAAGCAACACCTCTGATAAGGGCCTAATATCCAAAATATACAAAGAACTCATACAACTCAATAACAACAAAAAAGCAAGTGATCTAATCAAAAAATGGGCAGAGGACCTGAACAGACACTTCTCCTTAGAGTACATACGAATGGCCAACAAATTTTTGAAAAGATGCTCAACATCGCTAGCTATTAGGGAAATGCAGATCATAAACACAATGAGATACCATCTCACACCTGTTAGAATAGCTAATTAACAGGACAAATAATAACAAATATTGTAGAGGATGCGGAGAAAAAGGAATCCTCATACACTACTGGTGGGATTGTAAATTTGTACAACTACTATGCAAAACAGTATGGAGGTTCCTCAAAAAACTAAGAATCGATCTACCATATGCTCCAGCAATCCCTCTACTGGGTATTTACCCTAAAGACTGGAAAACACATCCAAAAAGATATTTGCACACCGATGTTCATAGCAGCATTATTCACAGTGACCAGGACATGGAAGCAACTGAAGTGTCCTACAATAGATAATTTGCTAAAGAAGCTGTGGTACATATATACAATGGAATATTACTCATCCATAAGAAGAGATGAAAAATGCCATTTGCGACATGAATAGACTTTGAGATAATCATACTAAGCAAAAAAAGCCAGACAGAAAAAGATAAAAATCACATGATATTACTAATATGTGGGATATAAACCTAAAAGAAACAAATGAACAGGACAAACA
>PVKZ01000174.1:529056-556556 GCA_004027375.1 Macroglossus sobrinus
TATATATATATATATATATATATATATATATATATATATATATATATATATATATATATATATACCTTACTGTTAAAGTGTACAGCAGAAACTTATTGAATGTCATTAATTAATGTCACCATAAAGACATTTTAAAAACTAAATAAATAAAAGATTAGTAAAAGTAACATATGGATAAAAATGTCTCAGTTTTGTAACTATGCTAGGTTATTAGGGTTATTATTGTTTTAAAAAGGAAGAGATTTTTTTAGTCACCATTTTTTATAGTTGAACCAGATCCATTAATAGAAATTTATGGAAATATAATCTAAAGTAAGTTTTGCCTTTCTTCTACATTACATAATTTTGGCAGATAAAGGTGCAATTCTTATTCAATTCTACCACATTATTGAACTGGAAAGAGTTTCTAAAGATATTTCATTGCTAACAGTTAGCTAGAAAACTGTTCACATGAAAACAATACAATAATTACTAAAATTCTAAAATTCATAGCACTTGCTGCACTGATTGAAATCAGGTAAATTTCACTGAGTGAAACTAGTAGAGGGTATTATATAATTTATAAATATATGTCGATTTTTTTTTTGAAAGACACATGTTTACATTCCTTTTTTTGACAGGACTAAAATGTTAGTTTAGCAAGAGCAAAGTGAGAGATTTTTCCGGAGAAACAGGAGGAAATAAGAAGGAAAAATAGGAGAAAGGAAAAGAAAAGATGAAGAAAGGAGGAAGTAAGTGGAGGAAAATAAAGAAGATTGAAGAAGTTAGGGAATAAGGAGTAAGGGAGAGGAAGGAAAGGAAGAAATATTTAGAAAGGGAAAAGAGGGATGAGGGAGAAGAAGATGGAAGAAGAAAGAAAAAGAAATAAAATGAACAGCAGAGGAAAAGGAAAGGGAAAACAATGAAGAAGAAGAAAGAGGATAAAGAAGGGAAGGTCAGTGAAGCAAACAGTAATGTTGATTCAGTGTTCTAAGGTGAAGAATTACACTTATAGATTGACCTGAGTTGTCTTAAAATTTTGATCAAATGACTTCTTTAAAACAATGAAAGTAAAGAAGAAGAACAGCAAGGATTATGTTTTCAAATCAACAATCCAAAAAAATGCTAGAAAGTTTTTTTTTGTGTTTGTGAGTTATTTCTATATAAAATTAAATGTATGTAATAGATTTATACTAGTATATATGCATTCATTTCTCTATGTTCTCTTTTATTTTGCTAATTTTTTTATTATCTTGTCTAGAAGGAGAAATTCTGCTTTCTCAGACCTAGTTTCATATGCAATAGACTGCTGGTGAGATAGAAAAGATTCTGTCCAGATATTGGGAATAGTGTCATTTAGTAAAGAGAACTTTGGGAGGCTAGAGAAAGCTTCAATACAAGTACATGAGCTGTTTCTATGTGGCCTGCCTGGGTATTCAACTATCGAATCATGTCCCTTCTCCTCTCTTATTATTGTTTTGATTGCTTTTAATGATATTATGGGCATAGATACAGGGATGCACAAAACATAACCCATTATCTCTCCTAACCATCAATTATCCCATACCAAATACAGTGTACATAAAACAACAGAATGCAGATGAGTTAAGTGATCTTTCATTAAGAGCTGAGTTAGTATTCCAATGCAAAGCAGGTTGAAAAAACTGGAAGCCTCAGTGGAGCCTGCTAATTCTGCTTGTATTAAAATCTTAGCATTTGTACATCTTCTGGACAATAGCACGAGAAAGAAAGTTAAAAACAAGGTAGGTCATAGTGGGGAAATTTGGATTAGCAAGCTCTGGAATAATACATATACCCAATTACAAGGAATCAAAAAGGATGATAGGCCCTCTGTGTACAAAAGAGGGAATAGAGATAATATACTTATTCAGATGCATAAAGTAGAATAAGATAAACATTAATAACAGAAGATGAGTTTCTGCTAAGGCCAAAGAACTTCACCTACCAGGAAAGATTGCATAGTGGATGTCTAGAGCATTAAAAAAAGCAGCCAGGGGACCAAGAAATGGGGAAGCCAGAAACTAATTTAGCTTGGGGGAAATAGGCCTAATAGTTCCAACAATTCCTACATTCCAATGAAATTGGGACTTCTGAGATAGTTTTTTTCCTGTATAACTTATGTATAGAGCTGGACTCCCCAAGTAATACTGAGTTGGGCTGGGTCTGGGGAAAACATTGGAAGTGGCTCTGCCCCTGACTTTTGGTTATTGTGATCCAGAAACATCAAACTGAAATGACAGCTATTCTGGAAATTGACTAGTCTATTGGGAGCCTAATTGAAATGTACAATTATAGGGTGATAGGGAACGGTTCCAAATTACTCTAATTAATTGCTACCTTTTAAAAAGAATGTGACTCAGAGTCATAGTAAGCACTTATGTATTATCTAATAAAATCCTCATAAGCAATGAGAAACTGTAAATGTAAAAGACTCAGAGATCAGTCCCTTTGTTCATTACCCAGAACAATATTAAACAATGTTTAAATAGAACAGCACTTTTTTTCAGTCTGTTGCTTTTGGAATTTTTTATGCATTCAACCAGATATGGGTCACCTCAAATTCTTCAGACATGCTTAGAGTGTTTTAATCACACATAAGAATCTACTTCAAAGAGTGGAGGCATTCTGACCCATTTCTTCATTTCTCTGAGGGCAGTCATTATTGCAAGTAGGATGTCCAAACAGATTTCATTACTTCATTTAGAGAGTATAATAAGCCAAATTCATTGGCCTATTATAGTAGCAGCAATAAGTGGCAAATGTTCAACAATTTTTTAACAAGAATTTAAAAAAAAATGTTCTCTAACTGTACGTGTCAGATTTGTTGTAATAATATAGATTTTGTTTTTCTGAGAAAGATTACCACAGATCTTTGGGGGAACTTACTAGAGAATAACATAAACAGTCACAATTTCCCCAAGAGAGGGAAATATCTTTAAATACATGTGCATATTCAAAAGGTTTGAGTTCAGTAAAGGAAATTTCAGCAAATCTTTCTCTGAACATAAGGTTAAATCATTTTCAGAATACAGAAGAACTTTGTTTACATCTAGGACTTTCTATTACTAAGCCAAAACTCTTGAGTTCTATATGTCAAGTGCTATTGCATTAACATATATAAATTTTTACTAATTATATTTGGATAGACTTTATGTATGGTTTGTCAGCATAAACTGCTTAAATTATAGCTAGGTTTTATTTGCAGTCAAACCAAATTCCATGGGTGTTCACACTCAAAAGGCTACCTATGCATTCTTTGGAAGGCCTTTTGAAAATGTGTTTATTCTAAAGGGGGCAATATTAGGGTCAGAATCTTTACTCTTTTCCATGTTCCTAATGAAAGCAATACAAATGAGCACTTTAAAGCTCAAGAAAAGATATTTCAGAAACTATATTTTGAGTCTACTATTTTTTCTCTTATTTTTCAGGGAATTTTCTGTTTACAGTTATGCACAGCACTCAAAATTCCACCTATCCTGTGAGGTTTTACCACTGGTGTTTGTATTTTGAACATAAATGGAAAGTACTTTATGGGAAACTAAATATTTGCCAAATAAGAGAAATTCTGCCTTTTCCTCAAACTCAAATTTCCAACCCAGTTAGAAAGAGAATATGATGAAAAGCAAAGAGTAGCCTGATACCAAAATCAGAAAACTAAAAAGTCAAAAGAATCGTGGGTTATCATAGAGAAAAGGCAGAAAAACCTCAAATGAAAATAGGTAATTGATCAAAGAGAATATAACAATAAAAATCAATAATCAAAATATATATACTTAAATGCATATAAAAACAGATGAAATGCATATATTTTTATATTTGTGTTTGCATTTGATTGCTTGCTCTGGAAAGAATTACAAAAAGACCAATCTTATGCATTAAAACACTGGTGTATAATCTCCAAAAGAAAACTAAGTTATCTAATATGATTTTTTAAGATTTTAGTTTTAGAGTAGTTTTAGGTTTTCAACAAAATTGAAAGAAAATTAAAGATTTTCCCATATATTCCCTGCTCCTAAACAATGCATAGCCTTCCTCATCATTTTGACTTACTAGAATAGCACATTTTTTATCAAGGATGAACCTGTACTGATGTATAATAATCACTCAAAGTCTATAACTACCTTGAGATTCCCTTTTGGTGTACATTCTATGATTTTGGACAAATGTACAAAAATATGTATTCATCATTATAGTATACAAAGTATTTTCACTGCACTAAAAATCCTGTGCTCTGTCTGCCTTTTAATCCATCCCTCCCTGGCTACTCTTAGCAACCACTTATCTTTTTAAGTCTGCACAGTTTTGTCTTCTCTTGAAAGTCATATAGATGGACACATACGGTATATAGTCTTTTCAGATTGGCTTCTCTCAATAACATGCATTTAGATCCCCTCACATCTTTTCATATCTTGATAGCTCATTTCTTTTTAGTGCTGAGTAATATCATCTGGATGTACCAGTTTTATTTATTCACCTACTGAAGAACATGTTGGTGTTCAAATTCTGTCAACTATGAACAAAGCTACTATAAATATATTTGAGAAAGTTTTTATGTGAACATTACATTTCCAGTTCCTTTAGGTCAATCAATACCAAAAGCACAATTGCTGGATTGTGTGTTAAGAATGTTTAATGTTATAAGAAACTGCCAACTGTCATCCAAAGTGGCTGTACCATTTTGCATTCCTACCAGCAATGAATGAGAGAGTTCCTGTTGCTGTTGGTGTTGCCAGTGTTCCAGATTTTGGCCATTCTAACAGGTGTTAAGTGGTATCTTATTGCTGTTTTTCTAATATGTTTTTAATTTGTGCTTCATTTCACTTCCTTCTGCAAAGTCCCTGCTAAATTGTATCTAACTAGTTTTATTCAAAATATTCTTCTATATTAATTATTCTAATTATTTTTCTTTAAAAAAGGGTTAAACTTTACATTATGGATGCCTTTGAGAATATAAAAACAGAACCAGAAAATTCTGTATGTATACTATTATAATCTAATCTTGGTCACAATAGAGCTTGTACACAAAAGAAGTATCCAATTGATTGTTGATAAAGGATTATGTAACATAATATGTTGTATGCAAAGAGATAACCTCTCAAGATTTCTATATTATTACTAAGATTTAATGACCCATGACCATTGTGTTATTGTAAGATGTATTGGTAAAATGTTTATGTGATAAATGTGCTTTGCGATGTGGCTTTGCAGCTCCTCCATTAAGAATGTAATCTTGTCCTCATTACCTTGAATCTGGATTTCCTTACAATTTATCTTGGCCACAGAATGTGGCAGAAAGGAAAGTGTGTCACTCCTAAGCCTAGACCTCAAGAGGACTTGTGTGCTTCACTTTCTTGCTTAGATCCATCTGACTACCCTGTGAACAGGTCCAGGTAAGCCTGTTGGAAGATGAGAAATCAGGTGGTATAAAACAAATTCATCTCAGGTGAAGCTACCTTAGATTAGTGAATTCCCAGTCAATCAGCTGATCATAGACTTATGAACAAGATTAAGTAAGACCAAGCAAACACTAACCAGACCAACAGCACTATCCAACTGACCTACAGTCCTGTGAGCTAAAGTTAAATGCTTATTGTTTTAACCACTAAGTTTTGGGGTGAATTTTTATAAAGCAATTGGTAACTAACATAGCATTTAGAGTGCTTAACTTATGATTCTAATTTGAGGATAACTTTTTCTTTACTACCATGCCAAAAGAGAACATATGTATTTGAGAGTACATTCAAGGTATGTGAACAGATGAAGTTGTTGATGTTTACTATCTTTAGTACACCTACTAAATCAGTAAGTGTTATCCTATACCAGGTGTTAGAGATACAACGTTAAAACATTCAAATAAAAAATATCTATAGTAGATACATAATTAAAAGGTAGTAGAAAGTGATAAGACCGAGAAATAAAAATATAGCAGAATAGACCAGGAGTTCCAATTTTGGATAGGCCATTATGGAAGGTCTCATTGTGGAGGTGATGTTTGATAAATACTCTCAGAAGATAAAGGAATAAAGCATCAGAATATCTGAGGAAAGGGTAGCCCGTATAGATACAATGTTTCAGGCCTAAAATGGAAAGATGTCTGGGGTGCTGAAGCAATTTTGAGGAGGCCAGTGAGGCTGGATCAGTGTGGATGATGGGGAGAGTAATAAGAGGTTCAGAGTAATGAAGTCAGAAGTATAGTTGGGGAGAGATAGCAAGAAGATATTTTTTAGGTCATTCTAAAACTTTGGGCTTTACTCTTTATTACATGAAGAGCTACTTGAGAATTTTTAGTACAAGGGTGTCAGGAATTGGCTTTTGTTTAAATAGCATCATTCTGGCTTTTGAATTGAGAATATTCTTAACAGAGGCAAGGACAGAAGCAGAAAGATGAAACAGGTGTCTATAGCAATAATCCAGGTGAAAAATGATGGTGGGTTGGACCAGGGTAATATGAGTGAAAAAAAAATCAGATTATAATATTTTCCAGTAGGGCTGAAGGATATGTGATAGTTTCACTTCGGAGTATGAGGAAACAAAGGTTTTTGGCCTAAATACTGCTATACTATTCTCAAATGACATGAACTTACAATATCAACAAACCAATATAAAATAGTCAGAATAGCTTTGGTTTAATCTACCACAGATAAAGTTGTTATTCTATTTTTTTTATATGGCTGGTGGTTTTCAGAATATTAGTCTTTAGATGTAGGAGAAAGGTAAAAGATTTATAAAAGAAGATGAATCTCCATCTTCCCCTCCCCCATGAGGGCTTGATGACTGTAAACTGTTAATAATTCATTTTCACCATTTGAGATATTTTACATTTGAAACCTGCATATAATGTACTGATTAAATCACATTATGTGTAGCTGGGTGAATATATTATTAAACAAATTACCCCTTCCATAACCATGAACTGTGCATCTGTAGCAAATGGCTGAACATTTTAATAAGAAGGAGTGTAATTATATTATGGTCATTGCTTTTTGCAGGCTTATTGGCCACACTTTGAAAGTGAATATTTTCCAATAAAGATATTTATTGTAAAGGAATAAATTTTCAAGTTATAGTCAGTACTCATAACTCACTGAAAACACCCCTGCTTAGAAAATAAGAAAGAATGGGAATGGAGCTTTGGAGAAATTATTAAACTCAAAAATAATAAATCATCAACTTTATTTTTTTTTTAAGAATCACTCTTTGGTGCTGTAATGTGTTTGTCTGTCCATCTACCTACCTATTATCTATCTACCTTATTTTTCATTGAAAGTAAACAATGTAAAGCAAATAAGCAAAATTAAAAAAATCCTCTATCTTTTGTAATATAGAAAGAAAATGCTCCAGAAAGTGTAAAACTGACATGGAATTCTATGACATATGCTTTTAATCAATTGTACACATCCGGTACTTATCCAAGAGGAGGACTCCATGTCATAAATGTTTTTATCCATGACTATATTTAGAAAGGTTAATAGAATAAGTAAATAGTACCTGTGATACAAAGTCCATTAATACATTTTACACACACACACACACACACACACACACACACTGTATCTATTGTCTGTCTGTCTATCTATCTATCTATCTGCAGAGATTAGGGATTATTTTTGTTCTGTTTTTTTCCCTCCCATTCCTCTGCTAATATGCATTAATAATATTCAATCTTATATCTCAGTATTTAAGTTATAAATTGTCAGGAGGGGAAGTGTAACTGCTAGAAGAGAAAATCATCCGAAAATAGATAAATTGGGCTTTGGGGTATCACGTTTGGGGAGAATGTCAGAATGTTTGTGATTGCATGAAAGCAGGGCTTTGTGTGTAGTATTAGCAAAAAGAATGACTTTGCCATTGCCTTTATATGGAGTTAAATATGGTTAAAAAGGTCTGCATGGATATCACGATGACAAGGGATGGGCTGAGCTACATTTTTCTATTGACAACTTCATTATATTTGGAACTACATTGCCCAGAATCTCCTTTACTCTGATTTCAAGTTAAAGGTGGAAAAATGTGTAGTTGTGTGAAGATTGGCAAGTATAAGCAGAACATTTGTGTTCTGAACATTTGTGTTGTTGTTCAGAGGCAGTGAGATTCAAATGCAAAGTTTCCAGAGGCTTCTTTCTTCCTCATGCCCTCTCTCCATTCAACTCTCTTTTGTCAGTTCCAGCCCTGTCTATCAACAATGACCTAAGGCCCACCACCACACACTTTGCTGAAAATGCATATGTGGTAGTAACCATGAAGAGACAACAGCTTGCCATAAGCACCAACCTCCCTTTGCAATTCTACACCAGCAGATAGATGTATCTATTTTTCCAAATATTCTTGAAACTCAAATTCATTCGCCTGTGCCAGAGTTGCTTACTGATTTTTCTCCACTCCTTCAAAAATTCTTTCTATGTTTTCATTTCCTTAGTTTCTTATACAATTTTTTAATTTTTAATTTCTATGATGAATTCCTTATTCCATAAGACTCATAGTCATACTGATTGAGTACAGATCAATACATGGAGAGGACAAATTGACTTGAAGCATAAAATCTGTGGAAATGGAAACTAAAATTATTTAAAAAATCAAACAACATCATAAAATTAATCGGACAGACATTATGAATAAAAATCTTCGACTAACTTCAATTGAGAAAAATATGGCTTAGAAAAAAATATGGGTAAAACTGAGCACTATAATGAGTTTGTAAAATGTTTTGAGATAGGGCTTACATTTCACTCCATCTAATACTAATAATCACCCAAACGTAAATTGGTCTTCAGGAAAAAGTTTTAATTATCATCTAATAAATCACAGGGCCACTATTCTAAAGGAGTCTGTTTAATATCTTCTTAAATCTGTATTCAATCTTGAATATATTACTTCATATGTATTGATGAACTGCTAATATGGGGAATGTTTGTCCGGAACAGTTGGGCAGCAACACCCCCACCTGTGAAGAGTTCCAGCAGCGGGAAACTCCAGCAATGGCTTCTTGGAACAACCACAATCACGCCTCTGTACCCTATCCAGCTGCAGCTTCCTGATAAGGCTGTACATCACACCACTCCCCACCCCCCAGAAAAGAAAAAAAACCCCTCTCCCTTAAAGTCTCACTATAAAAACCCACTGCCCTTCTCCCAGGGCACGACTTTTCCCGCCCCTAACTCCAGGACTGGTGAACGTCCCCCAAGAACCCCAATTAAACCTGAACTGTTTTAATTTGGCTCTCTGGCTCTCTCTCTGGCTCTGTCAGTGGCTCTCTGGCTCTCTCTGGCTCTCCCCCCTCCCCCACCCCCTGCGTCAGCCGATCAGGGAACAAATGATTTTATTAAATGTGTTGTCAAAAAAAAAATAAATTGATGCTTTAAATGTTTTAATATTTATGTATAACTATTAAGAACGTTAAGAATATTGGGTAAATCTTTTCTTTTTAACATTAGGACATTCTCTTTAGCTGTGCCTCAATATTTTTAACCAGGCTAGGCAACACAGAAACTCTCTCTGCCCCCTTCTGTTATCCTTTGGTCCAGATTTCTGGTAGCTGTTTTCAAGTTCTGTCATGGTCTGTCCATTTGGTGATATAAATAAAAGGTCTCTAAGATGACGAGAAACAGGAAAATATATTACTAGAAAAATTTCCAAGTTTCAAAAATCAAGAAGATGCAACATGTCCTTTTCAGGAACTCAGATTATACTGGAGAAGACATACAATGATGACTGAGACAACTACTCAACTATCTAGATGAATCTTCACATATAAATTTTAAAAAATCCAGAATTAGGAAAAAAAAAGCATCAATAGCTACTAAGCCCAGCAGCCTTTTTGTGGTCTATATAAAACCAAATTAGCAGGTTGACTGAATTTTTTGTTCCAATAGAGATATTTTTTAGTTTCATTTAAGGAAGTAAAAATAATCTCCAAGTCTCATGGTGATGACTGTTTTCAAAGGAATGCTTGCTTTTCTGCTTCTTCTACCTGGTGGACAAGGAGAGTTAAACTTATGTGATGATACTTTTTATGTCAACTTGAGCCTGTTTATATCAAATATATATTAAAATTTTTGTTCATCATTTGGAAACTGCTTCAATAATTTAGTTATAGTTTGAAAGAAGTGAACTGCATTAAAAACAAAGCAACAAACTTTTCAAAGAATCAAGTAGTGAACATAATTTTAATTACTACTGTTGTAAAGAGAAAATAATGTGTTTAATGAAAAATTACATTCACTATAATGAAAGATAAATGCAAAGAATAACTTTTCAGTTATTAGCTATCTTACTTTTCAGTTTTGCTTTGGAATATAATCGTTCTCAAAAGTATATTGCTTTGCATCCTGAGTTATCATAAGCATTATCTTTAAAATATTCTTTACACTTGTCCAAGGCATACATTAAAACATTCCTTCTGCATTTGAATGTCTCCTAACAATACATTCCTGTGCAGTGTAGGTTTTAAATAAAGAATACCAAACTGGCCTTATCAAAGAAAATTTATATCCAGAGATGTCTGCAGAAAATTATTATTTTCTTTTTGTTAAGCTCCAAAGAACTCATTTAAGAGACTAAAGTGGAAGGCAAAATTCTTTCTACAGTAGTTTTTATTCCCAATAATGCTTCTCAATATAATACCATCTTAGTAATGAGCATGAATAATATTTTGGTATCTGATAGTGAACTGTAGTGAAAATATACTCTTAAGACTTCATAATTTTTTTTCAAATAAAAATGAAATTATGTAGCCACTGGAAATACCTTCAAGGAGATGGAGGAATATGTGGTAAGTTCCAAAGTGAAGGTACCAAAGTTCTGAAATAGAACAACTAAATTTCCATGGGGCAATAAGAAAAAGTTGCCCAGAACAGAAGGCATTTATAGATGTGCAGGGAAAAGGAAGATAAAATGTCCAAAAACATTTGTGATACAGATTATAAATTGTCCTCTAGTATCCATCCCCCCCTTTTTAAAAAATAATTGTTCTTTATTATTTCTATCTGGTTATGTATGGCCATGTAACTATATTCAGAATATGAGTAGGTAAACAGAAGTCGTATTTGCATCTTCCAGATCATATCGTTTTTTAAAAAGGTGCTTATTCTTTGCTTCTTTTCTTTTCTTTACTATATGAATAAGTACACAATGTGATACTGAGTCAGCTTTAACTATGAAGGCTCTATTCAAGGAAAGAGTGGAGCAACCCAGGAAAAGAACCAGAAGGGACCGGGTCTCTACCCACTCTGGATTTTCTACTTACATTTGGACTTTCACAGGAGAAAGAAATAAAATTGTACTTCATCAGAATTGCTGAATTTACTATTCCTCTTGTAATAGTAGCTTAGTTTATATTCTGACCAATACATTAAAAAAACATAATATAACATGGCATACTTGTGGTACAGTCAGAAAGGCTAGAGGCTCAGGTATAAAGGAAACAGTGAAATGAACTAAGTCTGGAAAGAATTAACATGACTAGGTTTTGAAGACTCATGAAAAAAGTTTGCATTGTTATATAGATACAATCATCAATCATCAGGTTTTTAAGCAGGGTGTAATGAAGTGTAGCTATATATTCACCCATTTTCACTTTGTGGAATTGCTTTTACTTTTCTATATACAGAATCCATACATGATGAGCTAGTAGTCATCTGATAGATGTGTGCCCTAATTTAGGCAGTCAGATTCTATCTTCCAGAACTTTAAATCTGATAGAACTAGTACAAGGATGGAAACATACTCACTTATTAAACAGGCATTTGTTAATTTGTTAAGCCTCTGCTCTATGCCAGGTACTTTATAGAGATCAATATCAGTGTACTGAAGAGATTTTAAAAATACCCTCCTAGAGTATATGTTCTACAAATACCCACATATACTAAACCATTTTAGCAATACAATTGGATAGAACTGATTGACTATTTCCTATTTACATTTACTAGTGTTATCCTAGTTCCTATATTTTCTTAGACATTTTTTCCAAACTTCCTGTCAATTCTGTTAACCAGAGTTACTGCAATCAATAACACTCAATACAGATCTGAGTAAACAAATAATACTTTGATTAAGTTCAGTTTAGTAGACATTTATTACTTGTTATCTGCTAGATAGTAGTCACTATACCACATTCTGGGGAAAAATAAATATTGAATTTCCCATGGTTAACTCAATTTTTGGACGAAATTTTACCCCATCTTGCCTCCGCATTCTTACTCTAACCTTATCTTTCTTAACATTCTTTCTTGTCCCTTGACTTTGAACTTGGACTTAGAACTGACTCAGCCATTGGAATGTGGACAGATTTGAGTGTGGCAGTTTTAAAACTGAGACTTGAGAAGCTTCATGGTTTCTGCTAGCTTATTTTGGTTTCTGCCATCAAAATGCAAAGAATGTGCCCTAGCTAGATTGATAATTCCATGAAAAATGGAGAAACGTAGAATAGATACAGCTCAATCCCTCAAACTTGTAGAACAGAGAGAATAAATGATTGTTTTGCGGGTGGTTTGTTGTACAGGTTTGTTATGGAAATTGTCAATGTTTCTTCTTCTGTTTAGGAGCTTATGGACTACAGGAGAGACAGGCACATTATCAGACCATTTCTACCTTACCTTCAAGTCAGCCGAAACGTTTTCTTTAATGATGGCTTGCAACAAAATTCCCTTATATGAGTATAATATTGATCACGAGAATGTTTTGCTTTATATAGTGCCTGTGGTCTAAATAAAATATCTGCACATAAAATTTCTAGAAAATCTGTACTAAGAAAGATAATTGTGAATACTGCTAAAAGTGAAATTACTCCAAACCTCATTTTACTTAAAAAAAATTAATAATATATATGTGTGTGTGTGTGTGTGTGTGTGTGTATGTATATGTGTGTATATATAGATATATATGTACATATATATACATTTATATGTATATATCTATATCTTTCTCTATATATATCTATATCTATATCTATATCTATCTATCTATATATATCTATATCTATATCTAATCTATATATATATATATATATATATATATATATATATATATATACACACACACACACACCTCCAAGATTAAATCTAGTTACAAGATATTTTTATCTCCCCCAAGGAAACTCTGTACTTAATAAGAAGCCGTTGTCCATTCCGCCTTCCCTCAGCCCCTGGAATCACTATTCTGCTTACTGTCTCTATGAATTTGCCTAATCTGGATATTTCATATAAATGGAATTGTATAATATGCGATCTTTTGTTTCTAGTTTTCATTGCTGTGCATAACATTTCTGAGGTTCATTCACACTGTAAAATGTATAATTTTATTCTTTTTTTTTGGGTGTGATTAGTATTTTGGTCTGTGGATATACTGCATTTTGTTCATCTATTTATCAGTTGATGAACACCCGTGTTGCTTCCACCCTTTGCCTATTGTGAATTGTACTGCTATGAAGTTTAATTCATTATGCTGCTCAGAACAGCGCACAATTTAAAACTTATGCAATGATCATTTCTGGAATTTTCCATTTAATATTTTCAGATTATGGTTGATCTCAGGTAACAAAAACCATGGAAAGCAAAACCATGGAAAACGGAGCGGTGGAAAATGAAACTATGGAGGGATGGTGCTACTCGATCCCTCTGTGTTCTGGTAAGATTGCTTCTGACAATTTTCGACAGAGCTTTCACAGTTTCTGGGGAGAAATGGACCTCCAGAATTACCTTTCATGACCTCACCTACACCTGTGTTTCTTAATGTGACTAATTCTGTACTATTGGATAGAGAACATGACTAGTTCTTAGATCTTCCAATATAATAGAAGTCATGTCTACTATACAGAAATGTGTTCATATACACATAAGCTAAATCAGTAATGAGGAAGGTTAGAGCTGAAGGGAATATTAAAACCAGCCAATCAAGGAAAGTGACCTGTTCAATGTTGCTCTATTATTTTTTGACAGAATGAGAAACAGAGCCCATGTCAGCTCACCGCCTTCCTATGCACAGTTCTTTACAGAAAAGAAGACTGATGTTGAAAACTCACGAGTACTTATTTTGTAACTTCCGGTTTAGTCTCCTGTTGGTGATATGAAATCAATACATATCACTAAATCTCAAAGCCAGTAACACTAGTCTTCAAAATGGTGTTTTTGAGAAAATTTTAATACCCAAAAGATTAAAATTTAAAACATTTATACATATATGTTTTGTTCTCTTTTATATTGTGGGAAAACCACATGGAGGAATTAAGGTCCAATCTCTCTCTCTCTAAATTTTCTTAAAGGTATATTCTTTCATTCCTTTGAAATTTGAATATTGTTTTAGCTTTTTAACATTGATTCAAAGTGAGACCCAATGTAAAAAAAAGTGTGTCTGTGTATAAGGGGAGGAAAAAGTAAAAATGATGGAGTTATATCTAAGAGAAGAACTCTCTGAGAAATCTAATGTGCAAACCTTTCCTACTGCTTAGGAAAATGCAAAAAGGTACTTCATGGGAGTTTGATTAGCTAGGGTAAGTTGAGTCCTGGTGCTGGAGAAGGTTCAAAAGCAGTAATCACAGACTGAAAATCCTACATTGTTCCTGATATTCATGAACCACGGACATCTCTTTTATAAGAAATACCCAAGAGCCAGCCAATTCTGAGTTTCACCTGCAAATGTCCAGATTTTGTGTCTTTGTTTAAGTTTTTATATTTTATTAGCTTTTTTCTTTGCAGGAAATTTAATGAGAATTGTGTTTTTTGTCTTTTCTCATATCCAAATCTGTGTCATTCTTCCTGGTAATAATCAGTTACCTTCAAAAGCCAGTGTTTTTGAGTATAAATGTCTTTGCTATGCTTTGCCTTATAAAGTTCCTAGGCGATTACTGCAGACAAGCTTTTCAACCTGACTCCATCAGTTCTCCCCAATTTACTATAATATAGTTCCTCAGCTGGAGACTATTTCATTTTGGAGAGAGAGTAATATATTTTTAAAAGTTTGTGAAAGGTTTAAATGGGAACAAAGCCTTTTCCCATACTTTAATTGTCTGTAGCATACTTGAAATTTTATCTGGATGTAAAAATAAATCTCAAACATCAAGTTTTGTTGTTTTATAGCATTATGAAAGCTTGAAATCATTAAGAAATATATTCATCATTGATAATATATCATTTGAAATAAAGGCAACCATTATGAATGCTTTCTCCTTTCCTGATGGATAGTGGCTTGGGGGATACGTGCCCAAGAATCATTATTCTTAAAAGAAAAATAATACTTTATTAATAAAACTCAAAAGTGTCATTTAGATTTCTAGTGTATTTTCTAGGAGAAAATTTTTTTTTGTCATTTAAAATACAAGTAAATGGACATATGTGTGAAATGATTTATGCTTAGTTTCTATTTTTGTTTATGTCCATTTCATGCCCACCCCTCAGATGGTACTCCACAGCATAAAGGAGGTGTGACCAGAAGTCTACCTCATGGGTTTCTCTGATGCACACCCCTTTCACCAATTAATCAGCCACATTCTCTTGCATATTAGCTTTTTGGTCTTTTAGGGAAAATAGTGATATGACATTAAAACTAAAGCTCACAATCTTTGATAATCTTCAAGATTTTAACATGACATTCCTTTGATTGAAATTTTAAATCAAGATATTTGATATTACTCCCTACTATGAGAGAAATTAGAAATGCCAAAATTGATAGTAAAAGCTGTCAGATTAAAAAAAAATATTTCCCACAAAGAATAAAAAAAAAGCAGAAGATAATATTTAGGTTCTTACATGTGTGGTAAAAAGAATATAAAAGTATGAGGAGAATAGAAAGATAATTATAAAGATTGATCAGTTTTCCTACAGTTGTCTCTACAGATAAAATGACAAATTCATAAATTATCCTGTTCTAATTTACAATTAACATATCATTTGCTTTTGTCGATCATGTCTGTGTTATACTTTCATTTGAAGTGTCAGAAATACACTAAAAACTACAATTCTCCTGAAATTTATAAGTTGTTGGAATTTCTCGAATCTATATTTCACCTCAGGAACCTCACTTTTTACTGATAACAACCTGTGTTTCAGGCTCGAAACAGAAAGAAACTGACTTACATTTGATTTATGATTGAAATTTAAGCAGAAGACAAATTTATAAATATGATTATTACCCCCTGGAAAATGTATTAGTTATTGCTGGACTGTTAGTATCATTATCAGTGTTTTGACCAGAAGCTCCAAATATAAACCAATGAAGTGTCTGACAACAGCTGGTTCTTTTATCTAAAATCACTGATGTAAATTATCAATAATTTATCGAGTGCTTACTCTAACCCTATTGTTGGATTCAGTATTGTGAGCATGAAATAATGATCTATATACCCAAATGGCCATGGCACTCTATGTACAGAACTATCTTCTTTTTCACTGATGAGTTCTCTCCAGTCATAATTAACCTCTCTCTTGTTTTTTTTTCTTCAATCTCTAGTAAATTTAAGCCTTAGAAATAAATTATTATGTCAGAAACATAAGTTTACTTCTAGAATTTTCCCAGGACTCTTATTCTCCATGGTATGAAGCTCTTAGTTAGGGATCCAAAACTATAGCACCGAGGTAGGAGTAGACAACAGGAAGGCTATGCTCTTTGCTCCTCATTCTATCTTAATGGGCACAATGCCCTCCATGTATTTTTTGTTGTCACAATGAGAGGGGCACCACTGCCAAGGGTGAAGAGTAATAGGCAAAGATGCTAGTATTGCTATAATATTCTGGAGTATCCCACTTATCAAAACACTGTACTGCATTTCATAGAACTTTCACATATATTTGAACATGTTTTTTAATGCACAAAAATAGTATATTATGTTGTACAAATGATATTAAAACATATCTCTTATAACATTTAAATCTATAGTAGCTTTTCAGAATTTCAATATTTGTAAATTTTCTAGGTACCATATGAACAGATGGAATATTACATCTTTTATTTTGTTGCAGTGCTGACATGAGTTGTTCACTTTTACAAAAATTACATCATGGGTAGCAATGACAATTTCAGGCATTCATGTCATCAACATAACAATCAATTTGAATTTATAGCTGATTCATTAATATTTATTCTATCTATAAAAACAAGCATATGACCATTTCATTACATATTCTATTGCAGCTATGCTAAAGTATTACCTATTGAATGACAATTATAATCATAATTTATTTCTTTTGTTGATTATTGTTAGGATATTATTTTGATTTTTAATTAATATAAATGTTTAACATTTGTTGTAAATTTCATTAGAATACTAAAGGGGATATTATATCATAAAGTTATTAAAGAAGAACATTGGGCCTGCTAGAATTAAGAATTAAAAAGTTCTATTACATATGAAGTGAGTATGAAAAAGTAAAGGCAAAACTGAGAATTGCCCCCATCATTTGGGGCTGAATTCAAGTCAGAATGTTAGGTAGAAGATTCAAAAGAAATCTGCCATCAAATGTTATTTTTACTCAACTAGGCAGGTTGCAAAAGTAGTTTCAAGTGACTGGCTGGTTAATTCAAAGGACTTTACTCTAAAAATGGAGAAAGAAGAGGGTAAAAATTAAAAGAGGCAAGATCTGAAGTAGCTTGTAGCTGAGTAGAAAGAAGGTGCAATTTGCGGTGAGGGCAAAGTAAGAACACTGAAAATTTTCTATTCAGCACAGAGGCTTCCTGTGCTATAAACTCCTGGCTGAGCTATTTGGCCTTTTCATAAAGGAAACCTGAGTAACAAGATGACTCTGCCCTGGTGCCTCCTTTCTATTTCTTCTTCCATTCTCTATTGCACTTTGTTTCCATGAGCTCTTATCTCTTGTTTTTCTCCCTGCATTGCCTTTCTTCAGGTCCTTTTTCACCCGGATGTGCAATTCCTGAGGTGCTTTTTATCCCAGCTTTCTGTATCTACCTGTGCCTGATGTAGTGCTCTCACCAAACTATATTATTAAATATGGTGAGAACTGTGAAGACCAAAATTTTTGTTTGCTGAACTCCCACTTAGAAAGACCTTTCATGTCAAATATAGTCAACTATCTTTGACCTAATTTTTATTTTTATTTTATCACTGCTCTAGATTCAGAGCACTCACATATATAGGGAGGTTAAAAAAGAGCCTTTTAGAAATTGATTAACTCTTTTAGGTTGTTTAGGTATTTTCGAGTTGATGGATGTTTTAGTGCAACACATAGAAATTGTTCATTTTTGAGCTCTGTAACAACATGCAGATCCCATGAAAAATTCTTAACAGAAAAAATCTAAGCAGCAAGTGCCATAGGACATAATATGAAAGTAGTGAACTATTACAGGGATTGAAAAACTTTTCTTTAAAGGACCAGATAGTAAATAATTCAGACTTTGGGGCCAGATTGTATTTGTCACAGCTACTCAATATTGCCTCTGTAGTGTAAAAGGAGCTCCATACAATGCATAAAATATAGGTAGTAGGCTGTATTTGGCCCCTAGGCCTAACCTCAGACTATTACATTGACAGCTATTAATTTGTGAATAGTGAATTAATCTGAAGTTAAATGTGTTTTATCAACTTTTTTTCTTTTGTGTAATCTGTGTCCAAGATGTTTCCAATGTTAAACCACCACTTTGCCCACCAAATTGAATCAATTCGAACTCATTTGAAATAGTTTGCAATATAGTGTTATGTTTACTGAATATCTATGTAAAAATTGTTAAATGTTGCCAAATTTCTGCACACAGGAATGAATAATAAATCTTAAAAGTGGGAGTTGTAATATTTATAAGAAACATTCTATATTTTTTATCCCCTTTTGTTAACTATGTAAAATGTTTTGCTGTAAGTAAATTGTATACCAAACTACCCTTTTCCAAAAAGTGAAAGGTAATTTAAAAAGTGGCAAAGCTCCACATGATTAAAAGAACATAAATGTCAAGAATATGGAGCTAATGAAAATAATGGAAGGACATTTCTCTAGACACTAGTATTACCTTTATTCATTCTTGGCCTGTCCAAGAATTGTGTGTGTGTGTGTGTGTTTCTCTAACAAAAATGGCTAAATTTTTAAACATTTTTTAAAAGTTTTCACATGGCAAATAGAACTTCTTGTCATAAAATTAAAACCAGAACCTGAAAAACATACATATACTGAATTTAATTCGCATTTAACATTTCTCTTTTGTATGACTTCTACTTTAAAATATTTGCCCAAATTATCTCAGGGTTAGTATTAATTTAAGTAATTTAAAATTAGCCACAAAGGAAGGTAAGGAAGGTAATCATGCCATTTATGAAAACAGAGATGGACCTTAATGCTAAGTGAAATAAGTTAGAGAAAGACAAATACTGTATATCACTTTGTGAAATCTTTAAAAACAACAACAACAACAACAACAACAACAAAAACCAACTTATAAAACAAAGATCAGATGTGTGGTTGCCAGAGGTGGCGGGGTAGAGGTGGGGATAATTATACAACTATGTTCAAAAGGTATAAACTTTCATTTAAATAAATCCTGAAATGTAAATTTTTTAGAAAGGGTCAATGTGATTAGAACTAACCTATGGCATGTAGCAAGGTAGTAAGAATCCTAAGTAACTTTTAATGTTACAATAGGGGTTTTCAATTTAATTCTTAGTAAAAAGAGAAATGACTGGAGAGAAATTCATGATCTGACAAGAGGAAATTTTGGATACTTTATATTGAGTCAAAAGTGTTGAGAGGAGACCATCTAGGAAACTGTATTTTTGAAACAGAAGAGTGGTATAAAAAGAAACTGACAAATCTGAGAGATACTTTAAAAGAAAAATTGACTGGATTTTGCATTCATTTATTCAATACACACTTACTGATTATATGAAAACAACTAGGTTATTATGAAGGCAGCCAGATTGAATACAACTAAAAATGTTTAAAAATATCAAATCAGATAATTTAATAATACTGAATAATTTGGACCTTAACTGGAATTTTTGTTGTCATATAAACTTACCTCTTATTAAAAAAAAAATGTGATGAGAGTCAAAGCATAAAGAAAGTGCTTCTTTAGTTCAGAACCACCTTAAACCAGAATGAAGAACTGCCTGAATAAAAGTAAACTGTTGGTTTTCATGATATTCCTTTGTTTCTTTTTTGTTTCACAAACACTCTGGGGCAGAAAACACTTTATTAAATAGCTCTAACAGTTAAATTTCCTAATATTCTATGTCAATTGAATTTCATTAAATATCATTCAATTGGTGGGCAATGTCTAGAATGATCAATAATGGCAAGTGACTGCTTTGCATTCTGACATCCTCTGACAGATAATAGTAATATAAGTCAAAATAACTATTTTCTTTTAACATATTATCTACCCTAACGACAATAATTTTGGGTTTTATTTAATGGTATGACTCATTATAAGGTCAAATGTTATAGCAAATATTAGGATATATGTATGTTTCTATTCAATCTTGAATTTATTTTAGTAAATTTAGATTTATTAATTTACCTTTAATATTTGTTTAATTTTAGACATTGAATACATTCATTTATAAGTGATTCACTTTTTTAATGGAAATCTTTTCCCAAAGATATAGGTATACAGCCCTTGTTTTCAAGTTCCTTTTCAGAGAATGCCTTATTTCTTGTTAATGAAAGTTGATTTGACTCTCATAAGAAATAATATAAATCATTACTCAGATTTTTGTGTTTATCATGAAAATATTATCACACTCTTATTTGTGCATTAAAGATTATAGTGTTAAAATTTCTTGGAAATGATACCAGCATTAAGATTTTAAAATCTAATGTAGCATAACACTCACACAATGACTGAAGCACTCTAAAGACCTAGCTGAGATTGTTTAATTTTTTGAAAAAAGAATTTGATATTTTCATCATGCAAAGCCTTCACCATCAAGGCCACAACTGAGACTTATTAACCTTTTGTCAATTAGGTCTACATCCTGAATTCAGACTAACACTCCTGAAATTTTCCTGACAAAAAAAAGAGTTATACTATCTATACTACTTACAATGCAATTTCTTAAGAAATAGACCAGAAAATCCAACATAATTTGAAATGAAGTAATATTTGACAGCTTTATCCTATATGCATCCATTGGAATCCTATACATTTTGATTTTTGAAACAATCTTACAAAGAGGATATCAATAGAAGTTGGTATTTTTTTCCCAGAATTAAATGAAAGTCCAGGGTATGGCTAAATAGTTGATTCACTGTTGGTAAGAAAATATTCTTATGTAATTATTTCTCCAGAGTGCCTAGTGCCTCTTGGAATAAATTTCTCCACTCATTTTTGAGCCTCCTATCCCAATTTGTCTGTGTAATTCCCTGATCTATGACTAGGCTTTCTCTTCAAAGTTCTTTAGCTGACATTCAATCAACCCACACCTCTTTCTCTGGGGCCCAAAAGAGGATGTCAGTTTTGGCAGAATGAGTTCAGGGAAAGAAACACCTGCCACTCTCATCGTCTAATTTATTTGTGAAACACCAAAACTCTTGTGAAGATATATACCTTAAATCTAACAATTATTTTAACATGATTTTGGTTCCAGCAATGAAGCAGAGAAGTCAGAAACACAATATAGTAACAAACAAAAAGGTTTTTATTCATAATAATGCTTTTTTGAACCACTTTTTCTTCTCTCAACTCTAGAATATAAGCATAGAATAATGCTAGCCTCTGACCAGTTAGTTGGTCAAAAAAAGTCTTTCATACATATGTAGAAAGAGGTGTCCTCACTGAACCAACTATACGTATCTAAGATGAACACTGTAGAGAAAAAGAGGATGGTAAATTAGCAGACATATTTCTTTCTTGATACAGCAGCATAAGAATTTTACTACTAGCATAAAAGTTCTTTGAAGGCAAAAATTGTTTTTTTCATCTTTTTATTCCCTAACATCATCACCAGCTTAGTACGTGCCCAGTATAGTAATGCAACATAAATAATTATTAATTGAAAGCTCATTTAATCATTCACCTAACATGTATGTATTGCTTACTGTCAGATATAAACAGATGAGGTCATTATCCTCATGCATACTGGGCCTTTATATTTTTCCAATTTATAAATAATTGTGCAAACATTCTTTTGTGTACTTTACTAAGTTTTTCTAGAACAATTTTAAGGCATTACTATGGCACATAACTTTGTAAATTATTAGAACTGTGGATACCACAATATTTTAGCTCAAGGATGCATTTGCAATGCATAGCTGAAGAGCGAACATAGATTATATTCCTTTGCTTACTATAATTGAGAAATAAAATATCACTAGGCCTTTAGGCAAAAGTATTATAATGTGCACATTTAATAAAAAATAATGGTTTCTAAACCTACCTAGACATCAGAAGCACCCTGGGAGCTTAATAAACCAATGTTATTATATCTCCAAATCTCTCAGGGTAGTACCTTGGAAATTGACTTTTTTAACATTTCTCAGATGGAAAACCAAATAGCAATCATGAAGCATGTTTATAAAATAGAAATATCTTGGATATAAAAAAGCAACCACACATAAAATATGTAAAACCTGATTTTTAGATTTAATGTGTTATCTTCAAATTTATGATATTGTGATTCATTCATACATCTTTAATTCAATATTCTTATTACTTAGCATGGAATTCGGTACACATTAGTTACTCGAGAGATTTCTTTGCTGAATAATTGAATAAACTAAAAAAATTAATAAATGGAATGGAATAAATCTCATACTCCTTCATACATTTTAGAGGAAGATAACAAAATCCAGAGTCTTTACAGTGTATCATTCATTATTTCTATGTCACATTGAATAATATCAGGCATGTGAAAAAAATAAGAAACTATGACACAGTAAAAAGTTTTAATAAAAACAGTTGTGCTAACAATCCAGATGTTGGAATTAGTAGGTAGAGTATTAGTGAACTGGTAGATAGATAAGTATTAATCTAAAGGGAAAAAAATAAATAGAACCTAATTTGATGGTGAGACACTATCAAATTATTTAATATATGTATAATTGGAATACCAGGAGAAATTAGTGCAAAAAATATCTAAGAAAATATTGCCTAAAAATATTATACATTTGATCAAAAAGAGAAACTTACATATCCAAGCTCAGTAAACACCAAGCAAATACAAAACAAATTGCACCCAAGAATATCATAGTTAAACTTTAAAACAGAATAAAGAGAAAAATATTAAGAACAATATTAGAAAAATACACATTACATATAATAAAATGTTAATATAGAAAGGTGAATTTCATCAGAACAATGGAAGTCAAAAAAACTTTTAAAAATTCTTTCTTTGAAAAAAATGTCTTTTCATGTAGATTTTATAACCTGTGATATTATGCTTCAAAATAAAGACAAAAACATTTTTGAAAAAGTGAAAACTGAATTTGTCACAAACAGACATGTACTACCAAAAACAAAATAAAACCAAAACAAAAAAACTAAAGAGTACTCTTCAGGCTCAAAGAAAATGATAATACATAGTAATCAAATTCTACAGAAAGAAAGGTATAGAAAAATTTGAAACATTAAATATGTGGATAGATGTAACATAATTTTCTATATTTCTTAAATTCTTAAAATCAATTATTTAAAACAAAAATAAAAATATACACATATGAACAAATGTGGAATATTTAAGATACTAAAGTAATGACAACAATACAAAGTATGGGTAGTACTATATATTTTATGAAACTTGTGCATATTTATTACATTATGAATGAAATAATGTAATGTAAAATTAAAATAGTCAATGGTAAGTTAAGAATCCAAATTATAATCACTAGTGCAACTACTTAAAAAATGTAGAGTTAGAGATATAATGTCAAAAGAATTGTTAAAATTGAAACAGTAAAATTTATTTGCCTTTCCAGGAAACCTAAAAACAAAACACACAAACAAACAAGCAAAAAAAAAAAAAAAAAAAAAACTATGACAGATGGAACAAATAGAACACATAAAATGATGGACCTAAATCAATCATATCAATAATTAAATTCTACTTAAATAGACCAAATATTCTGATTAAAGGTTAGACTCTCGAAGATAGAAAGATTCAACTAAATGCTGTCTTGAAAAGATGTAAGTAAAATTTGAAGTCACAACAATGTTGATAACAAAAGTATATAATGAAAAATACATTATCGAAATGACAAAATGACCATACTAATACAAAGTGACTCCAAAATAGTGTTACCAGAGATAAAAAAAAGTTGACTGTATATAAATATAAATGTTAATTCATCAAGAAACATATAAATTCTTTATGGATATGCACTTAACAACAAAGCTTCACACCGTATGAAGAAAAAATTGATAAGCTCAAGTAGAGAAATAGACAAATCCACAATCATAATTGCACATTTTATCAATTCTCTCTTATTGACTGACCAAAAAAAAAGTAGAAATAAAGAGAAAATCAATAATGACATAGAAAAATTGAACAATCCCTAAGCTATTTGAGTAAATTAATATTTAAAAATTTTCAATTCTAAAAATCTCCAGAATATACATTCTTTTCCAAGTAACCATGGAGTATGTACTGAAATAAAACATATACCTTTAAAATTCTCAGTTAGGTTTTAAGGCTCAAAGTCATGCAAAGTATGTTCTCTGATTATACAAAATTAAATTAGAACTAAATAACCAAACTGTCTAGAAAACATCAAAATATTTAGAAAATTAAAGCAAATGACTGTAAATAATCTATGGGTTAAATAATAAATTATAAGAGAAATTAAAATTTAATTTGACCTAAATTGTGATAAAAGCACAACATAACATTTGTGAGATACAAATAAATCTGTGTTTAGAGGAAAATTTATGGAATTATATACTTATAATAGAAAGGAGAAAAGAGTCAAAATCAATTACCTAAATTTCCATCCTAAGAAACTAAAAAATAAGACTTGCAAATAAAATGGAAAATGAGTAGAAAGAAATAAGTAAAATTAAATCAATGGGCTAGTGTACAAATGACAGAACAAATCTATAAGGCCAAAAGTTTGCTCTTTAAAGATTGGCACAATTGCTAATACCAGCAAGTCTAATCTAGAAAGAGTGAGAGAATGAGAATGAATGAAAGAAGAAATACATTACTAATATCAATGTAAAGATCTCATCATGTATCCTACAGAAACTAGAAAGATAATAAGGAGATATTATTTGCAGCTTCATGCCAATAACTTTAACAACTTAGATTAAACAGAAATACGTTTTGAAAAACACAGCTTTGAAATATAACAAGAAATTTCAAAATCTAAATAGCTGCATGTTTATTAGAGAGATCAAGTTTGTAATAGAAGTCATACAATAGGGAAGATAAAGATTTTTTTCAATAGCATGTAAAAAGTACTAAATGTTAAAGATAAATTATTCACTGGAATTTATCAAAGTTAAAACCTTCTGCTTTTCCAAAGTCAGCATGAGGTCATAAAAAAAATAAGCTATATATTGGGAGAAATATTTATAATACACTTATCTAATAAATGACTTACTTGGATTTTACAGAGAACCACAAACTAATAAAAATATTAAAGATCCTACTAAATAATACACAGAAATGGCTAATAAGCATGAAAAAAGATGTTCACTGTCATTAATGAAATACGTATGAACTAATCATCACTTTACTACCAATATAATGGCAGCAAACAAACAAAAACCGACATTTACAAATGTCAAGAATATGGACCAATGACCATTTTCACATATTTTTTAGATTATAAAATGGTACAGACATTGAAAAACACTTCTGCAAATTCTTTAAAGTTAAACATGCACTTATTCTCTGAACAAGAAATATCATCCTAAATATTTACCCCTAGAAATGAAAACATATGTCCACACAAAGACTTTGTCCACACACACAAAAAAAACAAACAACTGTCGAAGGTGAGCAAATAACTGTGTGTCATTCACATACAATGGAATGAATTTCAGATACATAAAACAATGCAGATGAATATAAACAATATTTCACTAAATAAAAAATAAAAGAAGCTAGAGACAAAAATGCTATTGTTAGATTTCATTTATACAAACTGATAAATGTAGGCTATTTTGATAGAAATAAAAACTGTCATTGTCTCCTGGGTGCAAGATTGCCAACAAAGGGCACAAACGGTTATACGTGCTGACAGAAAATTTATCTCTCTACATATACACATATGTTTATTTTTTGTACAGCAGTAACTATATATAGTAGTCAAAATTCATCTAAACATACCTTTAAAATCTGTGCATTTTTTGTACATTTTAGCTCAATAAGCTAAAAATGTATAGAAAGAAAAAATATAGACTGTAGGTATTGTAACATAAGTAAATAAACACTCATGCATGAGAATATAATGCTATTTCAATATTGTATGTGTTGTAATGTGAAGAAAGGGCTACATATGAGCAAAAGGAAATGATCTTTTCTTCTGGAGCTATACTAAAGAGGATTGGGACAGAATAGGATTAGGCAAGAGAGGAAGTATCCAGGTGAAGAGAGCTGTTAGAAAAAGAGGTGAAAATATTTCAGACTTCTATAGGTATTGGGCTTAGAGTTGCCTCTCAACAATGTGAAGTATTGTGAGATAAATGGACTTGTATAAGCTTCTCTCATTCTCTCTCTGTATGTATATGTATATGTATGTGTGTGTGTATATGTATATGTGTGTGTGTGTGTGTGTGTGTGTGTGTCTTAAGAGAACTATAAATAAATTATTCTTATGGTTAAAGAAACATAAAAAATGAAATTTATAAGCTATAATCTACTAGAAAGTCTATTGAAAAATCTGATGAAGGTATTATTTATAAAATTAGAAACATGTTTCCTTTTTGTGGGATAATTTCTATGTCCTACAGGAAATGGACATATGGTTTCTAAACCTGACTGGGCATAAAAATTACTCTCATGATTTGTTTAAAACAGGGCTCCCAGGCTACAACACTGGGAGACTGACTCAATAAGACAGGTATAGGGTTTTGGAATCTTGTTAACAAGCTCAGTTAAGTAATTCTCATGCAATCAGCATGACACCAGCATTCTATAAGCTACTATATGGAGCAACTGAGCCAGATGAGTACTCTAAGGCCTCATCTATTCCTCCATCCTAAATTACTTAGCGAACAATAAAAATGTCACCATTTAAAATTTCGCAACACTTTTGAAATTAATTTGTATTAAAATAAAAAAAAATTGGTAGAAACAGTACATGATATAATTTAAAGTAGTAGATTCTCTCCAGGTAAAATGACTTTCTACTCTTTTACATTCTTATAGAAACAATTTTTATTAACAAAAATGTTTTATGATTTGAATAACTTTTTAAAAGTTTTGACTATTATCTGTCAAGATCAATGGCTTGAGCTGACTTATGAACTTGAAAGTGCTAATATGTGACCTAGACATAGACTTAAGTTAAATGTATTCAGTTAATTTTTCTAAATCTGTCTCTTCCATGTGGTTGAGCAAGAAATTGAACTGGGTAAATGTTTCCCAGGGATCAAAGTGCCTTCTTGTATACTGAGTTCTACTACAAACAGTA